>MU795290.1:0-32307 GCA_027886305.1 Lentinula aff. lateritia | reverse complement strand
ATAGGTAATATTTCGAATTGATAAACTGCTTTTTTTGCTAAACATTTCCCTCTATTTTTCACGGGTGGGAAATTTTGCTGCGCCCTCAGTGAGTATGAATGACCATGTTTTACACCTACACCCTCCCCTTGCATAACCCTCACTCCCTAATACCCACAATCTGCCACTCTTGATTTTCTTCGAACGACATTCGGGTAGGTCCATCCCTTTCTGCAGTCCATCCTTCGTCAACTCTGTCTTTGAGAGCAAATTGCAGTGGCCTCTTCATCCATCCAATTGCCATCTGAGCGCGCAAAAACATCGGCGCTGACACCGACATCATTGACATCGACATTCCCGTCACCTTCGCTGGTACATCCCAGTCCCCAGTCCAAGCAACCCAGAGGCAAAAGTTCTCTAATGTAGGCATTGAAAATCAAGGACCGGGTTGTTGGGAACGGGGAACCGATCGATAGCACGTCGCCTGACAGCGCGCTTGAGAGGAGGGCCGGCGAGTGAGCCTTACTGATTGCGGGAGAGCCTATATTTCCCTACAACTTGAGCACTGCCTCGAATGTAACACAGAATGCAATGGACTACATCACTGAATACAGCTGGGTATATCTCTGCGTATCCACCAATATACAGATAAAATATAACAATACATGTACAGTCGACGGTCATTTGCATACGCCGTTATAGTTTCCTTTAGTTACCACTTGCATATTCCCCACAAAATTGATATGAGCCGACCTCTCATGTATTGGGAGTTCATTAATATCCAGCATCCCTATTCATTCGTTAGCTGCATTTCGTACTGAGTAAGGGTGCACCTACATGCGTAGTGTTTGCCAGCATTCTTGTTGTCGTTGTCCCCGGTCCGGGATTCATACTCCCACCAAGCTGTACCTTGTGCAACAAGTTGTATCTTTCCAGTACTTGGTATCGTACATTGTTGAACGACTTCCTGATTGGGGACACAGTCTATTAAATCCATTCATTAACATACTGAGAGGTGAATGGCTTACCTTGGCTTCGCACTTATCACCTTCGACGGAAGCCATTGTAAGAGTAAGCGTTGTTTGGGCGGTATGTTGGGTCATGAAGCTTTGACAAATTGATTTGGTTATTACGCTCGTAGGATGAACAGTCTTGTTGAATCATACCTCTGGGTCTGTGTGTTAGTTATAGTTACGGACGTGGTGAAGAAGTCGAAGAGGTCGGTGATTGCGGGAAAGCCGACTTGAGTTTGGAACATGTCGCTCAGCCCAATGCTCGCAGCACCTAGCGCACGCAAGATAGATGGTCAAGTATTAGAAGAGGAGTTTGGAGATTCACGGTGACATACTGCTGATAGTATATTGAGCAGTAGTCTGGACACCCTGCAATACCGTGACTGCGACTGTAATGACAAAAATAAGGATCAGGTGGAGAAAGGGTCGGGTCACAGATATCTCACATACCTGTTCCATTGGTTCCTGTGAGTGTACCTTGCGCATCCGCCGTAGTTGGCTGACAGTAAGGAGACTTGTTTGTTCCAGCTGTTACGATATCAGCGATGTGGGATAAAAGACCATGTTCCCGAGTACATACAATTGTATGTGACTTCAGCTGGTCCATGGACACAGATCAGAGCAGGATTCCCAGGAAACTGAGTTGATGTTAGTGTTGACAAGTAATAACAGCATATATAGAAGATTCGTACATGGTCGTCATTTGTCTTGATTGTGTATTTGCCATTGCCGTGTTTGTCCTTAGCTTTCTGAACGAGGTTATTGAAACCCGGAACTGAACAATTGTGAGTTCATATTCTGAGTGACTATTTTATGAGACGCACGCTGCTTTAGATCGTTCACAGACAAGTTTTGGCAATTTGAAGCAGCATCTCGACGCTCAATTAGATTTTTTCCTGGGAAAAACTTGAGATGAGGTGAAGGGTGGAGTATGTCCGGTAAATTTTGTTGTTGGACGAATGGCATAGCTGAAACCCTCATGAGTTGAACAGATATAATAGCAATCTCGAGCTGAGGCGAAGGGATAAGCAAATTAGCCTTGTCAGCAAACACTTGACGGCCACTCGATACGCACGACAGCGAGCGCGAGAGTGTTGATAGAAATTCCACGCATGAATAACGAATGATAAAGAGGATGCTCTACCAGAGAGATCGAAGAAAAGAGACACTGCCTGAGAGACTCGGATCACGCTGCATACGATAATGTGGGGGTTTATATCCATCTGCGGGGCCAAATGATGAGCGCCAAAAAGCCGCATATACCTGTGCAAGCAATGTGCGATTTTTGGTCACTTGACAAGTCCAAATGGCGATATCGCACTCGTCGGGAGAACAATACAATTGAGCAGCCAATGGCATGGTCAGCATTGGGTAAGCGAAGCCAAACTCGCGCATTGCGCCGGTAATTTGAAATTTCCTTACAACGTTTTGCTTCGCCAGTGCTTCGCTTTCTTTTTGTTACTATGTACCGTGATATCGGGAAGTTGGCGTTGGATAAAAGGTACATGTCTCTCGCACACCCGTCGTCGTTAACATTATCAAACACAACAGTCAGATTCACTAAATTTTTAGACTAAATAACTACGCGTTGTATCGAGTATAGGCTGCTCAAACTCATAGCGTAGGCTTCAGCTGAAATCAAAGCACCTTCACACTCGAATGCAAATGTGTCTTTGTACGCAATATGTAGTCTCGTGGGCTGCCATTAAACATGTGGGCGCCTTGTGTTTGCTTCATGTCAACCTTTCAACTCTTTGTCCTTCAACGGCGATGCCCTGCTCCTTGAGGTCTTTATCTCCTGAATTGATAAAGAGCCCCACTCAGAGGCTTTGGTGTCACTTATTCTCACTCTGCACGACTTTTATGACCCATTTATGATAGAGTTACGATTGTTGTACGACCTGTCCGTTAACATGAACCAACGAAGCGAAGGTACAGAGTACGATCCATTCACGAGAAAACGATACCTGCGCAGACAATGGAAGCTATTCAAGCCGGTGAGCTTCCTCGAGCATTTATTAGAGTGCCCCAACTTCACAAATTTGCCTGTAGCATCTCCAGCGATCCGATTCTTTGCCTGATTTTTCTCTCATTCCGAACGCCCACCCACTATTTACTTGCAAGAACTGCAATTTCTCGAATGCAATCGTCGACTTGTGTCTCTGGTGTCCTCTCGCGAGCGCAGAGGCGGAGACGGATGATTCAGATATTCAATTTAGGAGGCGTCGGGTCAGTGCTCCCGCTTTTATGTTGTGCTGGCAGCTTCCTCGCCCTAGGCCCAGCAATCGAACACTCCGCCTGACGGCGCCGATAGCTACGGCACGAACTCTACACAAAAGCTCCGATTCATCTTATCCTACCAATTCCGAAATGAAGATTTCGGTGGCAAATGATACAAGTCTTTCTTATTCATTTGGACCACCACTACCTGTTGAAGAATATGTGAATATAGATGTTTCAGTGTTGCCACGACGAGATGGCATAGTTGCCAGTCTAGGTTGCGGCGTCGTCACAGCAACTGTCCGACCTGAAGCGCAGGTTCGTCTGCTTTCTCTTATTACGACAGTCTAATCGTTAACTCATCCTTTTGCTAGGCCTCTTTCGCCGCCAGTCCGTTGATACCCTCACGCGAAGTTGACCCAGGCGTCTCGTGTTACCAAACTCAGTCAGGCGGAACTTCCGGTGAAGTTGGTGTACATGTCGAACAATCTAGTTCTTCAAACCATTCAGCGGCGAAATTCATTCGTGCAAATCCTCACGTCGATATGTCTCCTAAACCCCCTCTTCGGCGAAAAAAGAGCCATCTCATATTGCACATGTCTACACCTCCATCGCAGAGCAAGAACACATTGACAGTTCCGCCTGGACGACAACGCCCACATTCTCAACCCGCAGTCTCTTTCTCCACTGCCTTCACTTCTCAATCAGTGCTATTACCCATCACAGATCTTAACCACCACATGCGGGCTCAGCCTCGAGCCCAAGCAGACTTGCATCAGCTTCAGCTCGGACACCCGAATCGGCCGTATTACACTGCCCTTCGGAAAAACATGTCTCCACCGAGCATGCCACTTCATTTCGCTTCTCCATCTCCTCAATCAGCTGTAAGACCGCTATCCTCACCCTCATTGAGCCTCTCTCGGACATCTTCACTAGCGTTTCAACCTCCTTACCCGGCATCATTCTCTGATGACAGCCATGAATTTTCCATAGCCGAATTCTCGCAGTTTACACAACTTGGCACGACGACGAGTACTCCCTTCAGGCCTTTTGGAGTTGTCCCCTCTTCGCCGTTTGTGCATGCTCCTAGTAGGAGATCATCATCGGCGAGATCGGGGTTCAGATTACCGTCGATAAAGGGCAAGTTTCGTCGCAATAGTGAGACTGCGTTTTCGAAATCCGATGAAATGAAGATTCGGCTTGCCTTGGCGAGGAAGGTGGGCGGTGAGACGGGTGTAGGAGGTGACGAGGGATACGTGTATCGTAGTGGAGGCATGACGAATGTCAAGATGCATTTGCGAAGGTTGAGTAGAGGGTTGAAAGATTTCGTCTTGCTCAACCAAAGGTCGTAGATCATTTGATAGCTAGCTATAATACTCAAGCAGATTTAAGTCCTGGACAGTTCTTCCAATGTCGAACTTGACTATTTCTGCACTTCTATTCGTATGCTGCAATCAGTCAAGTTTCACGAAAAAAAAATGGTTGAGGAAAAGATACATCGATTGAGATTTGCTATTTTGTACAGAGACGTTTCGGACGCACAGCAATGCTGTGACTACATACAGTTACTACAACTATCGACGGTTTGTAATTTTGCCGATTTAGGAGATGGTAATTTTCTTTGGTTTCTCCTCCGCTGTGGCCTTGGGGAAAGTGACAGTGAGGACCCCGTTCTCCATCGACGCTTGAATTTCTTCCTCCTGAAACATTGTTGTAAGTATTTTCCAAGTACTGTATAGTGACTACCTAAACTTACCTTGACACCTTGAGGAAGCTGCAACGTGCGGGAGAATTTGCCAACACTCCTCTCCCTCACCGCGTACCCGTCCTGCTCGTGTTCTTCAGAGACCTTGGTCTCCGCGGCAACAGTCAGACGACCGTTATGCATATCGAGCTGAATTTCCTCCTTCTTCACACCGGGGAATTCAAAGGTCGCGGTGACAAGGTTCTTTTCTTTGTCTTCGTGTAGGTCCATTCTGTGAGAACGATGTTGGTTTCATAGTCCTATAGAAAGTGAGGAAGATGTGATGTAACTTACTTGGGCCTTATGAACTTCGGCAAGTCAGGTCTCTCGGTAAGAGCTTGGCTTTGACCTTGGTTTCCGCGGGATGCGAGAGCGCCAAAGGCGTTGTCAAAGAAGCGATCCCATTGGTAGCTTGGTTCGTAGAAGTAGAGAGACATTTTTTTGAGCGTAGAAGTTGTTTGTTAAGTTGACTTGTGTGAGTTCGTTGATACTAAATGGCCTTGCGAAGTGGTCTTATATACCTTCAAGCCAAAGATGAAGACCTTTCTCGAACCGTCTATGATTGAGGTCATGATGTCAGTAATGTCGTCTGCTTAACCGTCATGCTCAAGACTGGAAGAAATGAATTGACAGAACGTTCTGGACGACGACAAGAAAAAAGTAGGGTTCGGCTTAGTAAGCGCTCGTCCACTAATTGAAGTGTGGCGTTCTCGAACCTTCGAGCAAAAATATGTATTTTCATTTTCGACTTCGAGTTGACTGTAGAACGATCTGGAAAATGAGAAGTGGTTTAAAATTGAGCCTTCCTGCCGTTTGAAGTCCCGCAAAAACTCACAAATCACCACATACAACTTCAAGTTCACCATGTCCATTTACTTTTACGAGCCCTTCTACAACATTGACCGTGTCTTTGACCAGCTCCTCGAGACTGCTTTCCCGCAGAGTGGAGAAAGCTCTAATGCGGTGGGGAGGCCAATACATCCGAAGTGAGTACCAAAAATTCGTGATGATCCTGGTACATAATTGACATCTGGTTCAGGATGGACCTCCATGAAAACGCCTTGAAGAACACGGTCACTGCGAATTTCGAACTCCCGGGCCTCCGAAAAGAGGATGTCAACGTTGATGTCCACGATGGTCGCTTGACGATATCGGGTGAGATGAAATCTTCCTCTGAGCACCAAGAGGAAGGATACGCTGTCCGCGAAAGAAAATCTGGCAAGTTCTCGCGTATGTTGCGGGTACCTCGAGGTGTAAAGGTAAGTAATAATTGTCAAAGTAACAAAGGAATACTTTTGAACACATTCGATTTCAGGAGGAAGACATCAAAGCCTCGATGAACGATGGCGTTCTGACGGTGACGTTCCCCAAAACGATCCCAGAGGCCCAACCAAAGAGGATTACCATCTCCTAAAATTGTGAATGTCAGGCAAAAAAATGAATGTCATCTGGATAACGATTTAATGATGAGTGGACAAGGACTTCCAACTGATAGTAATAGTATACTGTAGCATTTCCATGTAACATCTGCCTATTTAGTGAGTATAATTTGCTCATCTTCATTGATAAGTGATACAGCGACAAGACGATTTAGAAAGTAGATTTCTTACAGAAGATCAGAGTACAAAATTATCAGGAGTCTGATGACCAATATGGATCATTGAACATGTTTTCTTCGTCGTCGTCTTCGTCTTCTTCAAATTCTTCATCCCCCTCTTCTTTGTCTTCATCCGGTTCTTCTTTCTTCTCCCCCGGTTCTTCTGCGAACCCAACTAAGGGATTCGATTCAGAATCCTGCTCTTTCTTATATATAAACCCTAAGCCAAGCACTGATGAAATTTGAGCAATGTCTTTATCTGGACCATTGAGCCCATGTAAAGTCACTTCTTGCAATCGGGATATTCCGGTGCTGCTCCAGTTCAGAGTTTCTGGCACTTCATGTTTCTCAACAGCATCTGCCCGCGAAAGAATCATCTCCGTTAACTTCGAAGGCCAGTTTTCAATATCTTTTTCATAGCTGATTTCGAAGTGTGTAAGTTTTGGTATTAGGAGGGCGGATCCTTGGTAGCTGGAGTAGACCATTTTCTCCAACAGTTCATCCAAATTAAACAGACACGAATCAATTCTGAAGGAAGTGATAGTAGGGAGCGCTCGCAGGATTGTTATCAAGTCCCTACTAACACGAGACCCCCATTCGTCGCTAAACTGGTGTAGGGTCAACGAAGACAATGCAGTATTAGAACGCTGCAGGAACGCTTTGATATCCGTACTACAGCGACCAAGACCCTGGCCAGAGTGACGAATAGTCAACTGGTCGAGACAAGGTGCGGTAAGACATTGTAGGAAGGATAAACGATTACCGACGATGTTGCGGGACGATATTTGGAGTGATCGTAATGCAGGAAACACAAAAGATGTGGTTTGGGCGAAGCCGGGGTAGACAGCGTAACGACTCGGGGTGTCACAGAATCTCAGGTCGATGAGATTCTTGGCTTGGTTGAATATGCTTGCGTAAACGTTTGAAGAGACTTCCGGCCTGTCGGTGATTGTTAGATAGCATAGTTGTTCCATTGGAAGCACAAATACGTCTAAGAGGGATAGAGAAGGGTTTGCTGAATCATTAAACTCTTGAACGGTTAGACGACGTAACTTCAAAGCTCCCATAAATGTTTGAACCTTGTGAGGAAATGGAGGTGCAACCGCTTCGGACGGGTTCCGCTCTCTATATGAGGTGGAAGCGATGGTCAGGTTTTCAAGGCTTGTGAAGGAGTCGCGTGGTATGCTGAGAAGGGGGAGATACGGTTTCAAGGCGCCGTTCAAACTTAGAGTTCGAATTCGACTTCGAGACTGGGGTTCCAAAACGTACTCCAGGATTTGACCTGCTCTCACAGTCCATTCTGACGGCACAGGGTCCAAGAGTTCCGTAGAAAGGTTCAGGTGAACGTTTAACGGAAGACCTCGACTTCGACAGATCCAATCTTTGATCCAACTGACATCCTCCTCAAACACTAGTTCCGGATACCTATCGATGTCAAAGTATAGCACGGACCAAAGTTTGTGCGTCGCTATTGCGGCCTTTCTCCAAGCTGCAGAAACACGACAAAAGCGACATAGGAGGCGAACTTGTATTCGCGCGTCTTCCTCCGAAAAGAGTGCTTGTTCGAAGATTTCAGAGAGCACATCGAGCGAAAGTCGACGGATGGGAGCAAGGAGATTCACGACCGAGTTATGTTCATGGAGTTTCGCTGCTCTTTCTTGCAGTAAAGGGGTTCTATGAGCTTCGTACGCACGTTTGAGCTCGTCTAGCTGATCATCAAGACCATCTATATGATTCTCTAGCTTAGATATCCTTTTTTTAAGGAAAGATTCGTCGGCTTTGTCGAGCCAGATTCCGAAACCTTCGATTTGAGGCCGGGAAAGATATTGGGCCATGACTAGTGGGGACGAAGCAGAATTTGAATTGAGATTAAGCGCCCGATGGCCTGATCTTATACAGAACGATAGCAGATTGAAAATGTGGAAGAAGTCTCTGCATACACCGTGCTACTATATCAACAGAGACAAGAAAAAAGCAAGAATATTTTGAACAATGCTCCCGCGCGGTTTAGAGCTACTAGCAACACGCTGCGTCTTGCCCATTCCTTACTGGTACTCATAGTGAAGGCACTGGATCACATCCGAGGCTCCTTTCAGTGCGTACGCCATCTATATAAATCATGTCAACAGAGAAACCCACCCCCAACGAAACGAAACACGTACACTTGTCAACGTAGGATTAGACGCAGTTGAATCTGGAATGACATTGTTTCCTCCGACCCAGAGATTCGAGAATCCCCATACTTTCGAGCAAGGATTAGCTACGGAGGTTTTGCTGTCGCTTCCGACACGTGTGGTTCCCTGTATGGTGTTCATATATTAAGTCGGTATTAAGGTAAAGAGTTTTCAACGTAGTATCGACTTACAGTAATGTGCATTGCGAGACCGGGTTCCTACGTGCGTTCAAGAAAATGACAAGATTATCAAAGTAAGGATATTCGAGGTACTTACCATGAACTGCGGCTCGGAGCCGGGAAGGTAACCACCAAGACTGTTAGCAACGGTGGTCATGTCGTTCATCATCCTGGAAGGAGGAATAATGGATTCAGTCAGCGAGTTGAGCACCGCAGCAAGTTTAATACTTACTTCTGATCACGTTCACGGTCTTCATCAGTGCGCACAACATGGAACTGTCCGCAAGAAAATAATCAGTATCAACTAGACAACCGCGAAGAACAGCGCACCGTAGCTTGCGGCATCCCATAAACGTCCGTATGCTCCGGCCTCTCCTCCGGCTTTGCTCTGTTACTAAAGTCAACCCTATTGTTCTCCACGATATCCCCTTTCCCAAAGAATCGCAAATCCACCACGACCCGTGGATCGCTCCTGGGTCCCACATCCCCGTACGAGAACGCATCACGGTGGATCTGGGCGTGCCAAGGGAAGGCAGAGGAGTAGGGGATCATCACCTGTGGGTCGAGGTCGCGGAATGGGATGGGCAGCGGGTCGAGAGGATGTTTCTTGCGGTGCTGGGCGATGAGGACTTGCCAGACGGGATTTTGTGTGTTCCGGATGTTTTCAACGGTTTTTTTGCTGAGGACAATCTATTTAGGAGAGTAGAGGGGAGGGAGGGTGTGGTGTCTGTGAGTGGCAGAAAAAGAGACAGAAAAGGCAATTATTGACCTGACAAAACGCCATAGATTGTTCAGTAAGGTAGCGCCCTAAGGCAGGGGGACGGATATCACTGTTGTATAGAATTTGAGGAGTGCACACTGCTCCGCACGCAATGATATATGCCTGAGATACGTAGAATTTTGAGAGAATGGTGAAGCGACCCGTGAAATGAGCATACCCTTGCATGTACGAGAACATCTCTGTCCGTCTTCAAATCCCTCATCAGAACACCAGCAACTGTGTCAGGGAAACTCGGATGAACGATCAACTGAGTAACCCGATGTTCTGATGCAATCGTGAAACGCGGATCGTTGACTATATCACCCAAAACCGTATCGGATCCAGACCAAGTGACAAACCCGGATTCAGCCTTCGAGTGGGGCTGGACAGCGAGAGGAATGGATCGAATATTTCGGTTGGGGAAGGAAGTAGTCAAGATATCTTTAACAGTTGTGTGGCGAATTGATTTGTCGAAGACGGTAGAATCGACTTTGACAAAGTCACGAGCACGGGCAAGGAGAGAATCGAGCTCATTTCGAGGGATAGGGCTCGAGGTGGTTTCTTCAGAATGAGGAGTGGCTAGAAGGATGGTTGTTTGTGGCTGAACTCATAAAAAACGAGTACGTAGGTAGACTTACGACAGGCACAAGTCCAGTGAGTAGCCATACCTCCTACGGCTCTAGTGACGGCAGTCGCACCGAGGTTGTCTTCACGAGATTGTTGAGGATTTTGACCGCAGATGACAAGTTCATTTTGTTTTGAGTTGATAGGAGGAGTCCAAGAGTTTCCCCCAAGAGTGCTTTGATGAGTATCGCTGACAGGGATGGAGACTGGTTGGAGCGCGCCTTGGATGACGTGCACGAATGCGTCTATGTCTTTTTGATATCTGTAAATGTTTGGATCAGTATTAGAGTGTTTGAGAGTGCCCACACGATGGGTACATACTTGACTGCATTCTTCAAATGAGCGCCAACGACGGGACTCTCTTGGGCACCGATTTCAGCCATATACACAGCGTTCCGAGGTCGGAGAACATTGCCGTCACATTTTTCCAAGATCTCGCGTGCGTAGGTGCACCTGCTGAATGTTACTAATGACAAATACATATCATATGCACGTACCCTATAGGCCCACTTCCAGCAATAAAGACATCGCACTGAATGATACGACGACGCGGAGGAGTAGTAGTGCTGCAGGATCGTGTTTCCACAGGTTCGGGAGAGCCAAAGTTCGCGAACCGGGCAGCTTGAGTTCCGAAATTTGCGACGGGCTCGAAGCTCGCCATCCTCACGTTCTGTTCACTCGAGCTGGAGTCGGTGAACGAATGCACATTACTCTCTGCATCGAGAAGTAAATCGAGTGCTTCGGCATGCGAGATACGAGTGGATTCAGCGGCCATTGGAGATGTTTTTTGCAACCAAATTGCGGAAGACCCAGGCCTGAGTTAGTCACTAGTTATATGATCCTCCAAGTTGAACCGGCATCTTCACTGTAATCTCAACAATAATAGGAAGAAGTTGCCTATCGATGAGAACGCGTTTTTTCGGAAGGAATTGCGTGATAATAAATGTTTAGAATCATGATAAACTGGAGATGCAGGAGATATGAAATCTCAACAAAATCAACACAGGTTCTAGTGAAATTAACAGCTTGAAACGTTGCTGGCGTCGATCGTTCCAATGCTTGTACATGTTTGTGTACTTCTATTTCTGGTCACTCTCCTCCATCATCTTCTTTCTATACATCTCCTTCTACATACCGCCTGCCAACTACGCTATCCGTACAAATATATCGATAATCGATAAATTCCACTCGACTGCTCGGTCATTTTATATCAAAACGCGTTTGCGAACTCGGTGGATGTGAATATGAACTGAAGCTTAGAGGCAGGTCAAAAAAGGTATGCCAGTTCTGCTTTGTCAATGACCAATGCTATATCTGATAGCGATAATAATGAAGAATAGACGCACTCGAGTGAATGAGTGAAATGCAAAATCGTATAAGTGCGACTGAAATCAGTCCTCACTTGGTACATGTGTCGACTGAATGAACTAAATAGACGATCGACCAGGAAATAGAGATTCAGACAACAGATACATGCTAGTCTTGATATATTGCACTGACTAGAACCAACCGTCCTCCTCATTACTTTTGCTCCCAAGTCCCTTCTTATCTGATCCACCTGGTTGACTCGAGACCTGATGACGCACAGCACCGTCCAATCCAGCTGGTGTTTGTGGTTCGCTGGTTTATCGATTGAAACTAACACTCATGGATAGACCCGTACAATACAGATGTCTGGATATCGATGCAGGATACCAGGTCACAGGTATTATGGAGCTTGGAGGACGATGACCATGAGTTTGAGCGTTTATTATTCTCCAACAAGATCATATTTTGGATGTGGACGTGAATTTTCAACGAGAAAATTCGGAGTCTATTGGAGGACTCGTGTTGTGGTTGAACGATTTTTAAAGAAAGTCGTTACGAATCCACAGCTTCAGACCAAGTTCCAGATTTTGGCAGTCTCTTTTTTCTTCTTCTAGAACTTAAACTTTAACCTGCAAAAATGCATGCGTTCCAGCCAGTAGCCATCCAGACCTCTCGCGGGGACGGATACTTTATTGAAGCATTTCCTTTCAAAAATGACGGAGGTCAATCTCCTCCTAACGTCATCGCTTATGGGCTCGGTGGCTCCCAAATCAGTGTGGTCTCCATGTTCGTGAACCCGTTTCCCAACAGGTGAGTTTACTTTTAATCTTCTTCGCAACTTTGATGATACAAAGACGACCGAGTTCTACTTGATACTGAATCACTTTTATGTTTTTCAGCAGTGAAACGAAAGACTGGGAACAAGTGGATATAGCTAGACTGCGTTACCCTGTTGGAACAACGTAAAACTTTACTTTCCGTGGTCGACCATTTGATGGATTGATTGTACTACTTAGCTACGCGGATATCACTGGAAACGGATTTAACGACGGTGAGGATATCATCGCGTTATTTTTCAATATGCTCAACATGTTGGCTATAGTTATCATCACGGACGAATATGGTCCATCTATGGACGACCTGTGGATGGACGGCGGGCGCATTGTTTGGCTCCAGAACCCAGGCAACTCAAAAACAGGAAATTGGCGTCAACGATTTATTGGTAGGAGCCCGAGTATGCACCGCGTGAAAGGTATGAATAGTGCCCTGCCTGCAGAAGCATCTGTGAGCTAATCGTGGTACGACAAATTAGCCGGGCATTTCACCACCAGAGACAGAGTTCAGGTGGCCGGGTTCCCGATTATCGTCAGAGCAGGAGATCGAGTCTCCCCCGCCCCCGTTGTGATATATACCGCGCCAGAGTCCCCAGAAGACAATGAACAAGGGTGGGAGGAGGACATCGCTTTTCCAGATTCGTTCAGACTCGTACATGATGTCGATAGTAACTATCATCCTTCCCGATCCTGTGAAGCTTTGAAAAATGAACTCTTTTTACCCCCCTAGTTGTGAAGTCCACAAACGGCGGTTTGGATCGAATATTACTTGCAGGACGTGAAGGTATCAACCTTATTTGGTACGATGAGACTTGGCAGACGTGGAAGTCCAAGAACCTCGGCTCTGGGCTTGGACCGTCTCCCGAAAATCCATACTGGGGTGCAGGATGCGGTAAGTGCCAAGATCACTGTCTTCAGTGAGCAGTATTGACGTTTGTTTGCTGGCAGTATCTCTCGGTAAAGTTGATACTGATTCGTCTGGCTATATCGGATCTGCTGAGGTCAGTAGTACCGATGAAGCCACTATATCTTCGTAGCAGTATTAACGGAGAACAACTTGTACTTAGGGCTTCCACGGCAATCGCGTCTCGGTCTACGTCAAAGAAAAGAATGCCCCTCCCGGCGAGATCGCTAATGCTAAATGGACTCGGCACGTCTTGCACGATTTTGGTTCTCTCAACCCGCGACACGAGGGGTCTATCCATCATGTCATATGTGCGGACATTGATGGCGATGGAGTCGATGAGCTTCTGGTGGCTTGTATGGGCTCCAACCCACCATCTTGGGAGAGGACAGGTGTCTGGTGCTATAAACGTACGTTCATTACTAAAAGCTTCCTTCTCTCCTACTTAGACACTAGATGAATGGCTAACTTGGCATTACAGCGGTGGATCTCCAATCCGGCAAGTTTTCTAGGTTCAAGTTGTCCGATGATTCAGCTGCACGGATTGCTGTGGGTCATTTCAGATCGAGCAACGTTCTGGTATGTTAATTTATCTGTATTCCTGACTGCATATGTGATTATTGTTTAGGATTTCGCCACAATCTCTTACTCTGTACCAGGATATTTTGAGTCACCTAGTCCTTCGGTGATCTTACATGCAAGCTCCCTCATCACTGCCAAGAGACTGAACGATGAGGTCGTTTTCCGTGTTCCGCGTCCTCAGAATACCAAACTTGCGGATGAGGTGGCGTTCCTTGACGTAGCCAGTCGCAAGCTCTCCCTTGTTATCGTCCCCCCGTTGATGCGATATAAAATTCAAGGGGGCGCTGGTCTGAAAGTCCTCGCTGGAAGAGGTAGGCTATATATATATATCATCATTCTCATCGATCTAATCTCTATACGTATATAGTTGTTTGGACCGACTTAAACAACACGCAGCAGGAACGCACCCAGGCCACTAATACATTCGCTGTTGTTTCCACCGTCGCTGATACAAAAGATGGATATATTCATACTCGAAATGAAGGAGCCGTCTTTCTGTTGATGACCAGATCAGATACATCTGGTCAGCCACCATACTCTCACATGGACCAACTGAAGGCTCGCAATATCATTCCGACACACTTCGCTTCTACACTTCGGTATCTAGAGTTCCCCTGGGTCAAAGTCGAAGACCGGCCTTGGGCGAATGGGAGATTTAAGGCAAGTCGTTTTTTTTCTGTACAAACTTTGAAGCTGCTTGAACTTGCCCTTTCATGTAGGATCTTGAATTCTACAACCTCACCGGGTTTCATGTCCGATACGACGATGATTCAGACGAGCAGCTCTGTCATATGCAGCTCTGGACAGCAGGCGTAGGCGTAAGCGCTGGATTCCATAATCACTTGGGAGAGCCGTTTTGTGAAATTCACGCGTGTATCGTAAATGGGACTGGAAAAGGCGGAATGCATTGGGCGACAGTTCCTGACGGGGACTTTGATCCTTCGAAGCCCGAGGCTGGTAAGACGGATAGTGTGGTTGTCCCGGATATGTACGAGCACGGTCCGTTATGGCGGACGAGGAGGGATGGACTGCCTAGCCTTAGGGATAATGGGACGGTTGATTATCCTTGGCACGGTAAGATACACATATATCCCATCTCGAGGGTCCCTGAACTAACGTTGGATAGCCTGGATCGCGGGTGGAAGATCCGGATCTTCTCCACAATCATTCGATGTATGGGTCGCCTTTGAATTTCCTCCACTTATCGCTCGTCGTGAGATACACAGTGAAGGCGTCAGCCCGAGAGATGGGGTTTATCGACTAGTGAATACATCTTCCAATATGGTCGCTGCTGTTCGCGATGGAGACTCAACTGACGGTACTCCAATTGTTACTCAACGCAGTAATGGACGATTGGAAGAGATGGTAAGTATACAGTCTTGTTGTCGTTTGACTGATCGAACGTCTCAACGGACTATTTGTTTGTCGATAGTGGCAAGTCAATTCCGTACCAGGGACCAACGTCTTCACTATGACGAACATGGCTAGTGCTTCGCAGGCAGGTGTAGCATGGCCGCCTGTTGCGAAGCAAGTTCTTGTTGGTACACGGTCCCATGCCGTTCTCAACACCACCTCGACGTGGTCGATTGTGGCAGAAGGGTCGAATGCAATCCAGAACTACCTACCTGCTTATCTTCCTTCTTATCGGTGAGTGCGAAGATGCTCTTAAATATTGACGCTTTCTTCGTGTTGATTTTTTCGTTAATTTCCTTGCTAGGATCCAACTGGCGGGCACAGAGCTGACATGGACAACGACTGATGATCGGGTACATTTCATTTCTTTCTCCCAGGGCTCTTGCCCTATTGTTCATTGATTTCTAACGTTATTTTGTTGTTGTATAGGTCGTACTAGCAGAAGGTTTCAGTCACTGTACACCAGTTTGGAGACTTGTCCAAGCACCTCCTTCGAGTGTTTAGAAGGAAGTTGCGGAACTGATACATATTGTGACTCATTGTGTATGTACAAATGGATTGGTTTCCGTCTGGATTATTTTGTCTTTTGTGTTTTTTGTCGACTACCCCCAAATTTCATCAATGCATCTACTTTTACTATCCGTCCTTTCCCCAACTGTCCTCATCATAACTACTGCAAGTCCGTTGGACCCAGAGCCTGAGATAGTGCTTGATATTGAGCTCATTCGTCAATTTTATGATATATCACCTTTGATTTTATGTACATGAACATGTAAATTGGCCATCCCTGTAAGGCGCTATAGCCAAGTGGTTACGGCGACAGATTAGAATATATCGTATCAGATCTGTTCCTCTTTGAGGGCGCAGGTTCAAATCCTGCTGGCGTCGTGTCATGGTTCCTCTTGAACCGATTTCTATTGCTTTTTGTCGGGCCCAATTTCGTATTGGAGGACAGTCCCGGAATGATTTATAGTGTGTGTAGCCCACAGGCAGAAGACGAAGGAGGAATGCCGCAGGTTTCGTACCTTACACAAGTAGAACTGGACTTGCAGCAATGACTCGAGGATCACAGGACAAGCAAAAGTGCAAAGGAACGGTGACACGATAGTCCCTAAGGGGACCTGATCTGAGCGCAGAGGCCGTCGAGATTCACTAAAGTTCTCCGCCCAAATCCTCTCGAAATCGAGCTATAACGACTAATAGTACTCCGAGTGGAAAAAAAATCGACGAATGACCGGATGTGTTCCGCGGAAGGCGGCCGTGATCGTCGTGATCGGCCCGTTATCCGAAATCCACATCCGCCGTTAACGATGATTCTCGCTATAAACGCAGCTTTTTGCTTTCTTCCGTTTCCTTCTTTCCTTCTTCCTCTTTTTCTTGCTCTACATCTTTCTGCTCTACTAAAACTGACTTCCAATGTCACTCCTCGTACCAAATGAATTATCCGTCCAATCAAAAGCCGCATACCTTCGCACTCTTCCGTCAATTCGTGAACGCTGCACTCGTGTCTTTGAGCTTGCCCAACAGGGCAAGTTAGAGTACTTTGATTATCATGAGGAGAAGGAAAAGCAGGTTGTCGAGTATTGTAGAAACATAATTACCGTGAGTCTTGGTCCCAGAAGGAAAGTGAGCTGATGGAACGTGTTTGTAGCGCGATTTCGGGACGGATTACAGTAGAGTGAGTCTTCTTCGTTAACATTCCATATCATCAACATATAACCTTTTGGTCGAATAATCTATCTCATCGCTCTCTTTGACTATCCATCTAGATCCCACCCCACGGTCGCTGGCGCCACTTTGACCTCGGACTCAACCGCGTCGAACGTCTCCTAAACAAATGGACAACCGAACTCGGGACAGGTGAAAATGCGAAGAAAGAAAGCAGTAAACGACTCGTGGACTTGTTCGTCGTTTCTGTGCTGTTGGATGCTGGCGCTGGGAAAGATTGGGTCTATCACGAGAAGGATACTGAAGGGAAATACAGCAGATCTGAAGGATTGGCGATATGCAGTTTGCATATGTTTGAGGATGGACTGTTTTCTGGAGAGGATGAACAAAAGTGTAGAGTCGATGGTACGTTAGTGATCGCTGCGAATTGATTTCTAGTATTCTTATTTCATCCACCCAACTATTCCCTCCGATCCAGCAACTGGCCTTTCAAAAATAACTGCTACCTCCGTCGCTCAACACATGCAAGTCTCTGAGACAAACCCCATTGTTGGACTCGAAGGACGCACTTCTCTGCTCTATAATCTCAGTACCGCGCTGAAATCGAGCACAGAGTTCTTCGGAGAGGAAGGGAGACCAGGAAACATGCTTGGTATGTATTTCTCCAAGTTCACATCACTCACCGCAGTATTATTTGTATTTATCTGACATCCGACAGACTTCCTCGAGAGGCAATCCAAACTTTCCGAGTCCGGCACCCGCCTCGTTCCACTCGCTGCACTTTGGAACGTTCTCATTGATGGATTGAACCCGATTTGGCCCGCGTCCAGAACGAAACTCGGCGGAGTATCGTTAGGTGATGTCTGGCCTTGCGAAGCCCTAAAATCCACATCGTCTAGCGAAGGCGATGACCTCGTCCCGTTCCATAAACTCACTCAGTGGTTGACATACAGTCTCGTCGAAGCGATCACGCATACCATGAAGTGGGAGTTTGTTGGACTGGAAGATATGACAGGGCTTCCGGAATATCGAAATGGTACGGTCTTGCTCTGATCTTTTCTCCCTCTACAAAATTCTGAGTATTCTGGGACGTAGGCGGTCTCCTCATTGACCTCGGCGTCCTCACACTCAAACCAAATGCTCTTCCCATTGATGAAACATCTGGTCTACCTAAAGCAGCTCCAGACGATCCAGCGGTGGTGGAGTGGCGGGCGATGACGGTTGTAATGCTGTGAGCAATCTATGTTCGTCTGTTTTTGACATTATTCCTTATGCACATTCTCTCTACACACATACTCTCTACTAGTGACCGCATAGCCACCGCCCTTCGCACCTCTCTCAACCTCTCTGCCTCCGATCTATCTCTTGCCCAGGTTCTGGAATCTGCTACGTGGAAAGGCGGGAGGGAGATTGCTCAGACAAAGAGAGGCGAGAAGGGAGGAGGCCCACCGTTGGAACTGGTTAGTGATGGGACTGTTTTTTAAGAGAATCATGAGCAGCGGCTTTCGAATTTATTCAATCTACCAACTGAACTTGATTCAAATATGATGCACCTTTTGGATTCTGTTCACTTGTGGCTTGTAGATCAATCATTGTGTTATACAAAGGGATTTTAGGAGAGACAAGTCCCAATCAAGATGGATCCTTCAATTAAACTGGTAAGGCGCTTCAGACTGATGGCGTTAAATCATCTCTTTCTAGCTTCCTCATCGTTCGACGAATTCCGAGTCACTGTTACTGTCGATGAAGAGAGGAACTCAGCTATAGCGAGTACCGAGAATGAAGGTGATTAATGAGGGGTAGAATTCAAGCCAGTTATAAGGATACTTCTTCAAGGAGAGAGGGCATAGTTATAGGTCTGTCAATGTCGCTGTTTTTCTTCAAATTGGTCCCAGATTCCTAAATGCTCTTCGTTTTTCAGTAACCTATATTCAGGATTTAATGTGGACAACGTAGCCTACTTGAATCCCGATCGAACAGCCCGCCCAAAAACTTGCATCCACCCTCCTTTTTGACTTTCATCTCTGCTGTTACTACCACTAGATCTGCACGCAGTGACTGCTCGGCTGTTTGGGTTTGACCTCTAAATCAACCGCGACGCACTCACCCTCGGATTATCTGTTATTCCACCCACTGGCCGTGCAGAAATAACCACCTTCTTCGTCGCACAGCACAACACACACAGTTTTACCTCTCAAGACACCCAGTTTTTCATCGTATGTTGTTACTCCAGTACAGCATTGAATGCAAGCCCCAGAATTTTTGAAAGAGGAGCGGTGCGTGGTACGACTTGTTATCAGGCATATACTCATACTATATCCCATTACACCCTTGCCAGCCTGCATTGACGATGATACTTTGTGAAAGTGTGTTCGTCAGGTAAGGGGGGCTGGGTCCTATCCTATAGGCTATTCCATAAAGTTACCCAATGATTAACGCAGTCTTATCAAAAAAAATCATGACCGGGCTTTCGATAAACCGACATTGTTTTCTTCAACAAAACCTTCAATCTACCTGAAAGCAGCTCTGGACAGTCCGTGTGAAGAGCAATGCTAACTGTCACGAAGTGAGTAATTCACTTTGTTCTCTCCTCCGCTGTCTTAGATGGAATACGAGTTCGGAACAGAGTGTAGCCTACCTGAAGAATCATCAATCATCTGTCATGAACAGGGTTCGATTTTATTGAAATGTGCAGAAAATAACCTGGGTTTTGAGCAAAATCATTTTGTCAAATTAAGATAGCTATCGAACTATATATAAACATGAGGCTTTTGAATTTGATGATTAATGACATGATGCATTCTTAGTCTGTACAGCTATAAAAACGGACTACATATGCGGGTTTGAAAAAATTTCCCCCCTTTTTCTCCTATGTCTCAAAGAAAGGAAGACCCTCCTAGTAGTGTCCTAGGTCTTGCATCTCATCAGTCTGCTATGTACTCTGGTAAGAAATGCAACAAAAGAATCAACACAATAAGGTTTCCCATCTGAAATTGAATATGAACAACATTTCTTTAGAAACTCACACATATGACTACGAGAAGAAATATCCATCTGATCCCTTGGGTGAGGAGGTGAAGGAAAATGCCCGTGTCTGGAAAGTGTATCTGGATGAAGCTGAGCACTATGATGATGAAATGCTCGGAGGATTCAAAGACACCATTGATTCTTTGCTGGTATTTGTAAGTTGATTCAAAAATCCTGATCTCCCAGTTCTTCATATTTATTTATATTTTTGACCTATCAGGCAGCACTCTTCTCTGGCGTGGTGACAACCTTTCTCACTGTCACTATAACCGCATTCCAGCCAAACTACTCCCAAATCACTGCAACATTGTTAGTGGAACAGGTCCAGCTCCTTAGAGCTGTTGGAAACCTTACTGCAATCAATGCTATCCCTTCAACTACATTGAATCCTGATGATGCATCACCTGAAACTAATGATATTTGGATTAATGGCTTGTTCTTTGCAAGTTTGTCACTTGCTCTTGCCACTGCTCTTCTATCAGTTTTGGTTAAACAGTGGTTACAAGCTTATAGCTCAATCTCATTTGGAAATGCCAAAGAAAAGGCATTGATTCGCCAGTATAGAATTGCAGGGTTTGAGAAATGGCAGGTTCCTGAGATAATTGGAACTTTACCACTCATTTTGCATGCATCTCTTGCCTTATTCTTTATAGGCTTGTCATTGTTTGCTGCAGAGTTACACACCTCCTTGAGTTGGATCATGGTGACCATTACAGTCATGGCATTCACAATGTATTTTGGGAGCATTTTACTTCCCTCAATCTGGCTTGAATGTCCATACAGGATTCCCCTATTTTTCATAGCCATAGGAAACATAGTTTCCACTGTAAAAATGGGGCATTGGTTGTTTTTACGGACAGTAGTCAAATTGCTAGATTTTGGCAAGGAACACAAGCAAGATATAAACAGTGGTTCCAGTGTCAAACAAGATTCCGTTGGGCAAAAATTTCCAACATTTTTCAAAGGCCCTCTGAAAGAAGTTGAAAGTCAGCATCTACAGGATATAAAAATACAACACCATATTGCTGCAGATATTTTATGCTGGTTACAGTCATTCCAGTCAAACCTTTCCATTCAAAGAGTTGTTGTCCAGGCTATTCATGGTGTGTTTGCAGAAAATCAAGAAGTGGAGTTGTATATCCATCGACTCAAGCAATATTCAGTTTCCATCACACAACTCATGTGGAATACTGTGTGGAAACTTAACAAAAAGGACATTGATGATTACAAGCTATGGCCACAAGTAACATTATTATGGGTTGATTACATGGCAAAGGAAATGAGTTGGAAGATATTACCCATTACCTTGCCAGACAATGCATGGACTCATGCGATATTGTTCAATAAATCCATGGCAGTAAGAACAATGATTGACATTCAACAAATGTGCAATCTCAAAGTAATTCAAGACAATGATTGGAAGGACACAGCACTATATCAAGCTGCACAAAAAGGTCACATTGATGTAGTGGAGGTGTTAGTGGATAAGGGGGCTCATGTGAATGCTCAGGGAGGGAAATACGGAAATGCACTGCAAGTTGCAGCATCTTACAAACACATGCACATTGTGAAATTTCTGGTTCAAAAGGGGGCAAAGATTAATGCCGAGGGAGGAATGTATGGCAATGCATTGCAAGCAGTGTCACTATGGGATGAGTTGGAAACTGTGATTCTTTTGGTAAAAAGAGGTGCAGATGTGAATGCACAAGGAGGGAGATATGGAAATGCACTGCAAGCAGCATCAGCAAAAGGCAACTTGAAGATTATCAAACTTTTGGTAGAACAAGGGGCAGATGCCAATATTCAGGGGGGAATTTATGGCAATTCATTACAAGCAGCATCATTGTCAGGAGACCTTGAGGTTGTAAAATACTTTGTGGAAGGGGGGATCAATGTCAATACTCAGGGGGGCCAATATGGGAATGCACTGCAAGCAGCATCATTGTCAGGAGACTCAGAAATTGTTAAATATTTGGTGGAACATAGTGCAAATGTGAATGCTCAAGGAGGTCAATATGGAAATGCACTTCAAGCAGCATCATTTGAAGGTAACTCACATGTTGTCAAATTCCTTGTAGAAAATTGTGCAGATGTCAATGCTCAGGGAGGGGAATGTGGAAATGCACTTCAAGCAGGAGCACATAATTTAGAAATTGTCAGATTCTTAGTTGCAAATGGGGCAGATGTCAATGCAGAGGGAGGTACATATGGGTTTGCACTGCAAGCAGCTTCATATTTGAGCCATCTGGATGTTATAGAATTCTTATTGGGAAAGGGGGCATATATTGATGCTCAGGGTGGAAGATTTGGAAATGCACTACAAGCAGCATCACATTCAGATGACTTGAATATTGTGAAATTCCTGGTGGAACAAGGTTCAAATATCAATGCTCAGGGAGGTCAATATGGGAATGCACTTCAAGCTGCATCATATAAGGGCAACTTGGACAATATAAAGTTTTTGGTGGAAATGGGTGCAGATGTCAATGCTCAAGGAGGACAATTTGGGAATGCACTTAAAGCAGCATTGCATTCAGAAGAACCAGAAATTGTTGAATTCTTAATTGAGCAGGGTGCAGATGTTAAGCTACAGGGTAGAGAATATGGAAACACCCTTGCCAGCACAGCTGCAGAAGTGTAGATACTAGTAATTGATCATTAGCACATAAGGCAATAAAATTGTGATTGATGAAATTCTGACCTTTGAGAATGAATGTCAAATCCTAACAAGTACAAAACAGATAAGAAGAGGTTCTATGTGTGTGAAGACTTTTCATCTTTCATTTTTTGTAAACATGAAAAATATGTTGTTAGTTGTGGATTCATTATGATCCCACTAATGTTCCGTTAGGTGATGTTTATAATCAGCTTCACAGGTGAAGATTTGAATTCTAGTTGTGGAACGTGCATTGAAATCTTGAAATCTACACCTGTGAATCCACTGAACAAATCCGAGTTGTAACAAATATATAAACTCTGCCATGCATCATAATGGATAACTTCACGAAGTTCAATTCATGCAGAAGACATACTACATTTGAGATTTACATTCATCACAACTGGCGAAGGTGAGTATACAGCCAAGGCAGGCAGAGAGACATGGGGACAATGACAGGGAGAAGGAAATCATAATGATGAACACGAAGAGGCTCGGAAGGGAATGATTGAAACCATACACGGTCAAACCTCAACCAACCCTACACCCTCTCCTCCCAATGCCAAATCCCCTTCTTCTCCTGAATCCAAACCCAAATCAAAATCAAAATCATCCTCATCCGAGTCAACATATTCATCGAATTCTCCATGTCCATAAATCTCGCCTCCAGGACCAAGACTAACCACCTTGTCCAAGAACTGTCGTTTGAGCTCGTCAACATCCACATCACTTCCCGCTGTGCCTGATCCCTTCAAGTTTTCTTTCAACCACACATCCGCCTTGTCCTTGACATCGTAAAATGCTTCTCCAGCCTTCGCGTTCTTGCTCTTGCTTTGAACAGCCATATACGCCCAAGCGAGGAGGGTAATATACACCACCTGGGCCCTTTCACTCTCGGTATGCGACACAAATTTGTCGACGATAGATTTCATTTCTGTCTCTGTTTCTGTCCCGGTCCTGAGTTCAACTCCCAACTCGGCATACAACCACTCAATGTCGGATTTGGACGACTCGTCAAAGCTTCCATCGAAATTCTGTAACCTTGCGAGGATGATGAGAGCTTCAGTAGCAGTGTCCATGCCAGCCCTGCCGGTTCCTCCTGGAGTGGACGAGAAATTGGCATGCACCAATGACCTTGCTTGAATAAAGCTTTCCACCCGTTGATCCCGAATCGCCTCTGCAACGATATTTTTCTTCGGCTTCTTCGCGCCAGGGGCAGAATAACATCCCATCCCAAGAACGTCCCGATTTCTCCGATCGACAGCGATCAAACTCGTATAGCGACTGGTGAGTTTATAATCGATCCCCAGCCTAGTGATATCCTCTTTCAATGACGATACGGAGGGTTTTCCTACTGGTGCGCTTCCACTGTCTTCCCAATCCTCCCGATCTTGAATGAGTGCTTTTGCGGCAAGGGTATGCAGGAACGCGCTTCCCGTCCCAATACCCCCCCGAGAAGCAGGGAACGGCGCGAATGGCGAAAAGCGTTGTACAGGAATTGTTAGTGCAACAGAAGCACCAGTAACCGGGATCCGCCCAGTAATCTTGACCTCTTTCGTTACAGCAATGCTATCGGGTACAATCGCGTACACCTGTGTCCTTGTCGAGCGGTAGAAACTCGGTACAGGATCCGGAGCTTGCAAGATCGGTGCAAGTGGTCCCACTCCTCCACACTCTTCATCGTCGTAAGAGACCTCTGAGTCAAACAGATCTATAACCTGTCCAGTTGCATCATGCGAAGCGTTCGCTTTCGGCGTCACCCACGTAACTTCAATATCCACAATCGGGGGAGTCCTCGCAGCGCGTACCAATCTCGTACATTTCCCGATGTACTGCTCGTTATCCGAAACGATGTACGTCGAAGTCCCACCTCCTGCTCGTGCAATTCGATCGCACGTTTCGGTGGAAACTCCGTCTCCGATACCGATGGTGTAAACACGGAGGAAAGACTTGTCGGAGGATTTGGAGGCGATGGTAGATTCAATTCTGGTGACACATTGGATAAGGAGAGAGCCCCAGACCCCGCCATCTGTGAGGAGGAAGATAGAAACTGGACGAGTAAGACGAGAGGGAAGAGAAGCAAAGACGGCATCGAGGGCATTGGGGATCTCGGTTCCGCCGTAGTCTGCTTCCATGGAGCTGTAGAGGAATCGTATATCAGTTGTAGTGCAGGAAAGATAACGAATCAGTTTACTCTAAGTGTCGTCTGGCCTCATTGACTGTTGCCTGGTCATAGGCTCTACTCCTCGGCCACAGCGACGTAGCTTTCGTACCATAAGAAAAGATATTGAAGAACGACCCACGCGAAGGCAGTCCCTGGAGGAGAACAATCAGCGCCTGACGCGTCATCTCCATCTTCACGCCCCGCATACTTCCACTGCGATCAACGAGCACGATATACTCCATCTCTGGGCAATAATTGGAATTACCAAAATGAGGTACTAGCGTAAGACCAATCGCAGCCGTCGTATGATTCGGAGACGGGTGCGTCTCGATGAATGCACGTGGATTATCAAGACGGTCGGCAGTGATAATAAGCATGACATCTCGAGCACGGGCAGAGGAAGTGGCACTACGACGGATTGTGGCGGTGGCGATATTGGAGTCGGAAATTCCGGGAGAGGGACTGATGTTTGGAGGTCGACCTAGGCCAAAGGTGAAGTTGTATCCGGAGGGAGAACTGACAGAGCGGATGGTGCCTCTTTGTTGGATGAGGACGTCCATGGTAAATGGTACGTTCTCATGATCGAGACGAGAATTTGTGACTCCGGCAGGACGTCTGCCATAGCGTTCCATGTACGAACGCGGGAGCGTGAAACGAAGCTGATTACGATCCTCATCGTCGATAAGAGGACTCATGTAAGAAAGATTAATGGTGATAGTTTCGTTCCCAGCAACATTTCCGATTCCAATTGAGAACACTTAAAATTCCTTTGAGATATTTACGAAAAAGATAGAGAAGAAACACTAACCATCTTTAGTTACTTCTTGTCCCAATGCAGCAGTAAGACCTTCGCTGACTGCAATGTCCATTTCTTTCTGAGCATCGTCCTTTTGTTTGACTACGCCATCGACCTTTGTACCATCTTGTCGGACAATCTGGAAGCCATAGATAGCAGCTCCCGCGAGCATACTGAAAGTATATGTAACATGTGTTGCTACGGAAGAGCTTGGATTTCGGAATTGTTGAGATAAAGTTACCCAGGAATGGACATCGACAATCCATACTTTGATGTTACATTCCCTGAGAACGAGAGGTGAATTAGAGCTCGGAGGACTTGTAGTTGGAGGGCGAGATCCAGGCGGATTAGCTGACCCAGGCGGGTTGGCAGCAGGCGGATTAGTCACCGGAGGTCTTGCCCCAGGCGGGTTGGCAGAGGGCGGACCTGTGACAGGTGGACGAGCAACAGGTGGACGAGCGACAGGTGGACTAGTCACGGGCGGGTTCGTAGTCGGGGGCCTAGGCGGCAAAGCAACCGGCGGGCATGGTGGTGGTGGTTTGGGAATAGCGCAAGGCGGAGGAGGTCGAGTTTCGCAACGTGTCATTTCGAATTATCGTAAATTTTGCTTAAACTTGACAAGGTCTAGGTATATATAGCTCTCTCTTCAAAATCCACCAAGTACCTGGGTTTGAGGTTCAAACATCGTTATTATTCGAAAAAAGAAGACATACCATGCCCCAGAAAACTAGCTGAATTCGATCGAGCCTCCCCCCGTATTCATTTCAGTTATCATCCAATAATCATCCAATAAACGAGCTCCTGGAGTGTATGGCTGAGCAGGAGCTAGCATCTCGGGACCAGCTTGTGTTTTCATCGATTATCGATTTATTACGATGGGACGTGCTATACAAACACAAACAGACTATGTTACTCTCATCAACTCACTCAACATCTCCCTCGTGAACCTACTGCAACGTTCAGCCTGTTCATCTTGAACGTTTGTGAATGTTTGAATGTGAGGTCTTGCAATTCTTGCAAAGATTCAATCTTTATCCACTTGCACTACCTTCATACTACCTTTTCAGATGTTCTATCGGCACTATATCTACGCTCAAATCAATATCATCGATTATCACTAGTCGGTCTTGACCAAACGCTCTAGTGTCATCGATCATCCAGACGCTCAAGAAGCCTAAAAGTCCCCAATCCGCCTCACATGCCACATTCTCAGATTTATCTCGAATGCATCTACCTAGATCTGGACTTTGTTTTCCGTCCCTAGTTCTTCATTCTCCATCGTCGCTTCTCCAACAATTTTACACCATATCCACTGACTTCAAATTTGATCCACAAAATTCCTGTCAATACTCCACCGATAGCTCATAATAGCCCCCGAAACCCTCAAATGACATTCGTTATCCGGGTCATCTGAAGCACATATCAAAGTCAAAGCCTCAAAAACACTCCGAATCAATTTGACTTTTGGTATTCCGACTACCCAGCAGCGTCGAACAATATTAACGCCCAGCCATGAGGACTCGAACGAAGCTGGCTGTTTAGCCTGAAATTCAAAGGTCGACTCGATCTGCGAATAGCTGTCACGGTTGTCTCTCGTCAATGCAAGAATCGCGTGCACGTGTGTGGTATACAAGAATCTCTTCTGATCATGAGCACATTAACATTATTGAAAGACTTGGAGCAGATCCAAGCAGAATATCGGATCTGAAGGACCTAGTAACAATTATCTACTAGCACGGCTGCTCGAAACGCTCACCGTCCTTATCCTGCTTGTCCCCTTTCTGCTTCGGAGGGGGGAATTGGAAAATTTGCTGTCACTCATCATGATCTCCCACAGCGGAGGCCTCATTCGAATTTTTGCCTCTACATTCATTAGGTATTGGCAGCATGGAAATCATGATAATGACGCCCCGCTTTCGGCCGTACGAGCGAGTGCATTGAAGTTATCCGAAACTTGGACTGCAATATCAGTGTTTGCGAGAGCGAGGAAACCAGTGCCGATACCCAATGCGCGGATCTCCTCTGGTAGACATGTAACCTGCTAGCTTAGGCCAAGAGAGGGTGGCGCCAATTAGACGAGTATCCTTGTATCTCGCCGTCAATCCAGAAAATGATGGAACTGCTCCTTCAATGACTGGAGGAACCCTTTTCCTTATGACTACGCCATGCTCCTGCGACTTCGCCTTGTCAACTCGAAGCGCCTTTTCCACAACGGTAGTATTGTCGCCCTGTATCTCGAAGGAGCCCCGCGCCGTAATTTCAATTTCTAAAAAAATATCACAACGGCAAGGCAATAACGGGATCTCCCTGCTCCAACTGGGGCCTTCAAGTTTCAGCTCGAGCAATATTCTAGACCTGGTCTTTCGCCTCGACATTTTTTTAAGTGAGTCGTAGCTATCCGGGGGTTTCCCGGACGTTGTCCTTTTTCAGTCATTGACACCTGTCACTCATCTCATCGTTTACAGCTCCGGCTGGCTGGTTACCTAGCAATGCAAGACTGATAGTCAGCCTTGTGGTATCCAGAAGTTCTTACGGGCAAGGCGAACGGAAGAGATGGACTCGGGGTCCAAGCCTAGCGATGATGGAGATAATAGCGAAAAGGTGAAGTATGTAGAGTGCTTCAGATAGTTTTAAAACGGTCTCAAGGACCACAAAAATTATAAGCGTGTTCGGAGTGCGGGGATTTTGAGAGTCGAGAATAGGTTAGAGATCATCAACCTTCACTTTATTACATTCACCTACTACAGAAGTATGTTGTCACTAGGAAGAATAGCGCTAGGAGCAAGAAGGTCCATCATCACACATCATAGGGTGCTAGTAAGGTTGGTGACGATTTGACTCCCTCAGCGAAGTCTTCTTCTCCTTTGGAGTTCCTAGAAACCCTGTATTTCGCAACAAACTGGTGAACGTCATTTCCAAATCACCCCCACCATTCTCATCCTTCACTTCGAAAGAGTTCAGCGCTGAGACTTTCACCAATCTTTGAATGATATTCTGGAAGTAATTTCCCCGACAAAGTCGAACGGGATGTGCTTTTGAAGCTATCTTGATCCCGCATTTTACTAAAATTTGCAAGACCTGTTCTTTAACACTGACGCTCGGGTAGATGACTTGGCCGATCTTCTTGATGCCAGTCTGAGGTATACCAACCTCTATGGGCACCAGACGTTCCTTCTCATTATTGAGGCCAAAACGTGTAGAGCCAACATAAAGTTCGGCGTCGTCACCATCAGTCCATAAATAGACCTCATCCGTTATTGTAGCTGGCATGACCGCAGCATGCAACTCCCAAGGGGAGTTGGTGGCCAATGGATGAGCAGAGGTTGATGTGATAGAGGGACTGGCCCGAGCGGAAACGGGAGATCCGATTGGGCTGCCGACAACACTGACGGCGAGAAGAACGAGAACAGCAAGACATATCGACAATGGTTGCAGGCATAGGCGTAAAATTGGAGACATGTTCGCGTATGATTCCAGAAGGGAGGCTTGAACGAGGTGGACGCTACATGCATTGAGGTGAGTAGGAAGACAATTGTAATGACTCAGAAAATATGGACGCATACCAGAGATGATGAATTGTGAATTGTGATGAATTTTGCCAGCAAAATCTATCCGAGCAAGTCGAAACCTGAGCAGATGGAAAGGGGGTAGAAGGGGATATCATAAGTGACTGAAGTACCCAAGGAGATGAGAAGGATTCAACGCACCAGCGATGACGGTAGTGAACGAACCAGCGTAATGGGAATTTGTCGCTGTGATGCCCTCTTTGCGTACAATTTTTGATGCGACGGAGGTTGCTTATGTCGTGATCAAATCAGTGTTTTCCTGGAGACTTTTTATCAACTTGAATATTTTGCGTGAGTGGAAGAGCTCAAACGTTTAAACCTTCGTGTCCTAGAGCGTAAGCTTGAAGCTGGTAAAGGGAGCCTGAAGCTCAGGAGGGCTCAGGATGGGTGCAAACCTGTGCAAACAGACGTAGTCCAAATGTGATCAGCGATCGCACAATGGATTCTCGGGAGCAAGTCAAGATTTCCCTGAAAATTATTTTTCCCTGCAACTTCATAAATTCGTCAGGGATAATTATCGGTGCAGACGAGTGCGACGTGTCTCTGGTCAACGATGATATATCCCTTCCCAATGAGAGGGATAAATACCTCTCAGATACGAACGAGCTACCCACCATCGATTTGAAACAACTGTGCCAATATCCCACATAGATTCTCTCTCTACATACTGGCGGTCAATATATTACTGGACTATTCCGAGTCTCACCACCGAAGTACTTAGTCACACTAGACTCGCGCTTCTGCGGAGATTTGTCATCGCCTGAAGGACTGCACCGACGGTGGCACTATACGGTTGCAAGCTGATTGAGGATCGTGACTGGGGGAAGCTGCGCGTTCCAGTCCCTTCAAAACCCTCGCATAAACCCATGGGTGCCGTCTCTCTTTCTCTCGATTGGTGCTATGGTAAACAAAAAACTATGCATAGGCTACAGATCTCTATTCGCCGCGATGCGTGACGACCAGGTGGCGACTGCCATTTATACTGCCATTCTCTGCTAATTAGCAAGTCGAGCCTGGTGGATACCTTTTTGACCCTTCACCCTGAGCTATGTACATACATATTCGAAGCGATACTTACTCCGAGCTCAACTTGAGACAATGCCTTCAATGTCTTTTTTGCATTTGTAACGTATTGCAAGTGCATACTTTGAGAATTTGAAAGGATTTCCTTTACGATTTCTTTCCTTTTTCAAGGCATTTTTTCAGGCATAATTGACGCAGTCACTAACTTGTGGTCCGAAAGGATTTTAGCGGCTAACATCTAATCATTGGGTAAAAATTGTGTGGGGAAGCGGGGTTACCACTAGATCGGCATATGAAAAGGACAGGCCCAAACTTCTTCCTTCCTTCCTTCCCTCAGTATTTTCTCTCAGCCACTGCCAGTAGTTTCACTAACCTTTGCTCACGATCTATTCATCTCTCGTCTTCTGCTTGACGTTACGTTGACCAACCTAATTGCGCATTGGTAGCATATAGTATTTGCTGGTCAAACTTGCCCCGCGGGTAAGTATCGATTGACTATGGTCATTTGGATATTGACCTTGAAATCGAATCTAAGTCGCCATCCGGTATCTTAGTTCTTTCCGTCCTAACGCCAGTCAAGTCATCTACGCGCATACCATCTGTCAGTATGTGACCTACTCGATTACTCGAAAGGCCAAATTTCATGCGCTGATGGGCTTCAACAGAAAACACGCCATTGTATATCCCTCCCTACATCATGCCTTTCAAATTTTCCTTTTCGCATGCATTCTTCGTACTCATCCTACTTTCTACTCTTCTTGGCGGGATATGCTACCCATTTAGTCTTCCCGGCACTTTCGATACAAAAACTCACCTTGAACGTCGTATGTATATTGCCCACCATGTGTATATCCAGACTGAACAACTTTTAGGCGGCTCGGATGTACATGTTGGGCTAAGGTATCAAGAGTCATCAGCGTTCTATCCTCTGCCTGCACGATATTGGTCCTTCTGGTTGAATACTTATGGCCTTTATGTGAAACAAGAAATAGAACACGATGTTTTCAAAATAGATATCCTCTCCGAAAAGAGGTACCATGTCGGAACGTCTCTGGGGTCATTCCACATTAACAGTTCAAGACGAGATCTGCCTGTCCTTACCGAAGAGTTACAAAAGTTACCCGGCCAATTGTGGCCTGTTGATTGCTTCAATCTCATCTTCGAGAATTTGAAGGAGAAAGAGTTGATGACGAGGGTACCCGAAGATTGGACGAAGTTGTATAACGAAAATCTGGAAATGGGGGGTGAGTAGATGAATATTCTGCAGGTTTATGATTGACGTTGAGCGGACCATGAAAATGTAGCAATCCAGCTCAAGCGTGAAGTTGGGGGTCAAATTGTTCCTCTTTTTGATAACCATGTCGACCCTACAGAGAAGTGGACCATCTATATTGGTACGAAACATGGCTTTGCAGTTCATTCGAGTCCTGGAAAACCATCAAAATTTATCGAGACCAACAAAGAGTTCAAAGGCGGGATTTTGGTGGATACCATTTTTACCTCGAAAATGCACTTGGACAGTATACTCCAGGAGGTGCGCGAGCTTGAGGCAGGATATTATCTGAATATGGACTGGATTCGTCGCGTACTTGCACGCCTGAAGGAAAGAGGGGTGATAAAAGATGTACCTCCGCATTTTTTCAACCTCTATACCAAATTGATTGACATGAAAGGTGATGGTGCTGGGAGTACAATGATTGCAGGTTATGAATTCTTTGAAGGGATTTACCCAATAGGACAGACTGCCCAATGATAAAATGTGTATTGCCAGCTATTATATGTTTAGCACAGACAGTAACAAAGAATGAAGAACACCAGAAGTATAATCTATATAGTCCCCTTGGAAGTTCCAGCGTCGTTTCTGGGGAAACTAATTTTGGTGTTGTATTTGAGAGCAAGGATGAGGTCCGCACAGAGGGCGAAGATATTGCCGATGATATACATCCTGTATCCAGGCAATACACGATTCAAGGACAACATACCTGTAAGACCTGGGTCAGAATAGGTCTTAGGGTAGGTTTTGGTATGAGGAGTTTATGTTGTAGCGTGCTAGGAGCAGGCTGGAGCTCGAAGGGAG
>MU795289.1:0-32340 GCA_027886305.1 Lentinula aff. lateritia | reverse complement strand
TGTTAGTTAGTGACAGTCACTGATCACAACCGGATGCCATGGTAGATGCCTTAATGGCAGTTCAAATGGACTGCCATGGCTTTTGCGTCCCGTGTTACTCGAACATATCGACTACAACAGGTCTGAAACCCGATCCACCGAATGACTTGGTCTGACATTCGAGCTTGCGTTGTCCCATCGGCCAATTCGCAGCGTTGACGAACACTGTGATATCATCATCATCTTCGTCATCCTCGACCATGGGCTCATCTGCTTGCATTTGCGCTGAATTTTGTACGCTTCCGACATTGCCTTTGGACCATGAATGAACATGCGCTCCATGCGCCTCGTGGATGTGACCGAAGAGATGTAAACGAGGGCAAAGATGAGGAAGAGCAGCGGCGAGAGTAGGACAGCCAGGTAAGTCACCGCTATTCGTGCGGTCGAAGATGTCACGAGGAGGACCATGAGTAAGTCTGAAAAAGTACTCTGCCAATGAGGGATTATAGTTATAGAGTAAGAGTGAATAAGGGACCCACAGAATGTCAGTTTTATGAAATTTGGAAATCAACGCTTTAGGAACATAAGTTCAACGAAATCTGTCTTATATCTGATGGACGCACAAGGTCCTTCAGCAGCCGTGTATCCAAAAGCCCAATTATAAAACTCCGGTGACCACTAGAACGCAAAACCTTAGTTGACCTTCATCCCGAATAGTGTTACCTATGAACTCACAGGAGAGCCATATACAGACCACCACCTTCCTCCTTCTTTTACTCGAAAAAAGTAACTCTCGTCTTGTAGATAAACGACATTAGATTCTTGAGCTTTCTTTCCTTTCAGTAATTCGAGAATACGTTCACGATTCTAAATTGAACAACTTGATATCAGAGATCAACATAAGAACACGAATAACGCACCTGTGGCTTCGCATGCCCAGAATATGACCATCTATGATGGTTTAACTCATACCAGCTATCATGCAAAGGGAGGTCATGATTCCCTGCGATGATTCTAACGCGATCAATGCTCATTACCAGCCGAACAAAGGAGCATTGATACGCACATTTTCACCTTGTGAGGAAGCTCATAAATCCAACTCATGGTCCTCTCGAATTCTTGTAAGGTACCGGTATTCGTCAAGTCTCCGCTATGTAACAGGACATCTCCGTCCGGGACAGGAAACCGCCTCGTATGCGTATCGCTGATACAGATAAAACGGGTATAACCGGAGGAGGAGGGCGGCAAATTTGAGGGATCATATTCAAGGTAGACGATGTTTTTGCTCTGAGGAGATCTAAGGGTTACATCTTCCTGGAGAGACATATTGTAGATGAAAGAAATGCGTTATTCCAAAGTCGATGTAACGTCCATGATTATAAAGCATAGATGGCTTGAACGGGCGCCTGTTGGTCTCCGTTACCTTCGTTCTAACGCTTCGACGGCGCTTCGACGTACGAAGAATCTACGGCAAATACAACTCGTATAGAAGTACTACCAGGAAGTACCTCACAGTTCTCCTATCAATGATGTTGGTTCTGTGCAACCACGTCACGCAAGGGCACGCATCAGGCGGAATGTGTGTAGTGCGGGTCCTGGCCGTTTTCAAATGTGATCATACCTCCTCCCTCAAATCTACCGTTAAGCCAAATGGCCTACTATGCCAATGCAGAGTCCGTGCATCTCTCTATTTCGGCTTTTCAGGTCGGAAGCAAGGGGACCCAAGCCGCAAGATGCATACGGGTGCGAAAATCATCGTTCAACAGGGATACGATCATCATCATCCCGCAAATGATTGGACCTTCAATTCTCCAAGGAGATATGTAGGTTGAGCATGGTCCACAAGGGTCCACATCAATTCGACTCGTACTTTTTGCTCGATTTCATGACTATCTGAAATTGTAACCGGCTGACCGTGTCCCAGGAGGAGGTACTAGATGATTAGCTGAATGGATGATAGTGGTCTTCCTAGTTCTGCTCCTCATATATACAGTGTGGCCGCGGCGTGGGCAAAGTAATAATATATGTGCTATCAGCCCCCGTCCTGATGAAGCCTGATGAGTGGAGGTACGCGTACTGATCGATTTCTATTTGGCCGCGTTACGATAGGAAAATCTAGAGAGCCCTCGATAACTTTGAACGGGTTCAACTGCACCTCGACGTATCTTATAGAATGCCGCCCCCATGTAGTTGGTCAGTACAACTTCCCAATTTCCTAACCCCGATAAACCGCCAGAGTGATAAAGATTGAATGCTCGGAGGACTGGGGGGTTTTCGGCTGTCGGTGGGGTCATTGAATCCTTTGTGTTGTTGAACTTGAACGTTTCAAATTCCATGAAACAGATTATTGTCCAGCTTGGCCCTCAGGCCGTCTCCGGGCCTGGGCTGAGAGTTCAGAGGCTTGTTAGCTTTTAGACCCTTCCGAGTCCTTCAGACACCTTTTCCCGCCACTACGGTTTCATAAAGTCAAGCACGAATCATATATCAATACGCTCTGCACCGCAGAAGTACTGCTTTGATCGGCAATATCCGGCACGGAAGCTCGTAAGCGCCCGTAATCAGCGGCGAAATTCCCTTTCAAGAAAGCTATAAAAGGGTCATTGATGGGCCTTTTGTTGCCTTTTGTTCCGCGTGCCTCTGGTTCAGGAACTTATAAGTCTGGTTTAGCTATCCGTCGGGCAGGCCCTCTCCCATTCACTCCCTTCCTTCACAGTAAACTAGTGTCCCATCGTCTCTAGGCCGGTCCTACTCATTGTCGCTCTCCCTCGTTATATCGATCTGCTATATTTTTTCACTCATTCAACAAGCTCAGAATAACGAAGATGATGTTTTTCAACGAGTTCTCCCTCTTCTTTGCCCTCGCAGCATGCATTATTAGTTCGATCCAACCCGTTCACGGACAGACCATCAGTGGAATTGTGAGTTTTATATTCTCTTTTTATCGAGTACTGCGACTCAAGTTTGTTGTATTCCAGGTTACTTCTTCTGATCAGAGTCAGCTTCTTCAAGCCATCACCGACGCTCCTTCTTTCACCTCTGGAAGTGGCTCGGCTGATATTGCCATTGACGAGACAACGGTTTATCAGCAGATGGTTGGTTTCGGTGGTTCTATAAGTGCGTCGCGTGTTGATTTGGTTCATAAGATCGGTCTCTCACCTCTAACACTAATACACAGCTGATTCGGCCGCTCTAGCAATGAACAACCTCAAGGTCTGTATCATTCTTTGAATAGTCTTTGTTCTCGTATTCAAGGTCGGACATTCAGAACGCCGATCCCGCTGCGTACGACAAGCTCCTAAAGGACTCTTTCACTACTGAAGGCGCTGCATTGAACTATCTGCGTGTTCCAATCGGTGCTTCCGACTTTTCCTCTTCCTGTGAGCAATGTCAACAGCTATAAGTGGTATAACCCAAATTGACGAATATCTCCATTTGTAGCGTACAGCCTAGACGACACTAGTGGAGATACGTCCTTCACGTCCTTCAACATCTCCAGCGCTCCGGCGTATCTTTTCTCGACGCTTGCAGACATTTATGCTGTCAATCCGAACGTGAAGGTCAGTTGCAAATCTTTCTCTCCCGACCGTTGTCATTTTTACCTTTTCCCTTCGTTAGATCCATATACTTCCTTGGTCTCCAGTACGTGATGTTAGATGCTCATCTTCCACTTCCTGAACTGCTCTACAGCCAGCATGGATGAAGGACGGCAACACTATGAATGGAGGGTCGCTCAAAAGTGATATGGTCAGCTCCTGTAAGCACTAGTGACCGGATGGCTTATCGGTTGCTGATATGTTATCGCAGATCCGACGTATCTTTTGAAAGCAGTGCAAGGATTCAAAGCCAAGAATCTACCCATCGCCGCGATTTCGATCCAGGTTAGTAACGATGGCTTTATTAGTCACGCTGAATATTTCTCAAACCTGCGATTAGAACGAACCTCAGAACAGCAACCCTACCTATCCCAGCTGCACTATCGATGCCTCTACACAAGCGACGCTTGCCAAATCCCTGCGCAGCTTGCTCAATAGCAACAGCCTCACCGACATCAAGATCATCGGCTACGAGGTAATAGCCTATCGTCGGCATATACGTTCTTGACTCACGTTCTCACTCTACACTCTGTAGCACAACTGGGATGACACGAGCTCGTACACTATCCCCATGGTGAGTGTCGCCACACTATCGTATAGAACTTCACCATTGACACGTATCCGTCGTTGTCAGGTCGATGATGCCCCGAACGCATTTGAAGGGGTAGCGTAAGTACTGTGTATTCTCGATCAAGTATCTCTGTTGATCGTTTGCTCAGTTTCCATTGTTATGGAGGACAAGTATCTGAGACGGCTGCGTTCAGCGCTCAATTTCCCAACATCGTAAGAGACTCTCCTTTCATTACATGCTTCGACAACTTATTTCTACCTTTAATAAAGCCGATGTATCAGACCGAATGCGCCGGCACAACAGGGTCAGATTGGTGGACCGATGTCCAGTGGTATGTTAATAACCTGTAAGTCAACTCATCTTAAATATGCCAAGCTACCGCACTCATATTATCATCATTTTCAAGATGGTCTGCTAGCAATACTGCGACAGTACGTGGTATTTTTAAAGACCTTCATACGACTGCCTAAGCTGCCTTGTGCAGGGAATGATGTGGATTTTCGCCTCCGCCGATAATGGGATTTCTCCTTATCCTGGTTCTAACAGCTGTGGAGACGGCTGCCGTGGAATCTCCACAGTAACAACAAGTGCAGTGACATTTAACCAGGAGTATTATTCCATGGCACACTTCGCCCGGGCCTTCACCTCTGACGACGGAAGTACTTTGGGCAAACGTATTCAAGCTTCCGGTAGTGATTCGACCTTCAACGTAGTTGCGTATGCTACTGGAGACAAATACTCTCTGGTAGTACTCAACAGTATGTCGTTCCTTCCTCTTCTACGCCATGTACTAGTTAAGCTCATTGGTCCTTTGTAGGTGGTGGCTCATCACAAAAGAGCATTTCCTTCCAAGGGAAGCAGGTAAGTCGTCAGTCTATGTGATGATTCTCCGTACATCTGATCCGTTGGCTCTAGACGACTTTCACTTTTCCCACTGGCCTAACAACATTATCATGGACTGGATCCAACACTTCTACGAAACGAATGATAAAGAAGAGAAGAATAGGTGCATAAATATCAATCGAATACTTTGGTTTCTTTTACATCCTCTTGATGGGGTAATCATGTTTTCCCTTGACGGGATATTTATTTCTACTCACGCATAATGACAATGCTGGTCAACGATCTTCGTCATTCTGTCTGTTTTCGCTCTCAGCTACGGAAAGCAACTTGAACACAAAAATAGGATTGGGTTTCATCATCATCATTGGCGCTCCTCCCAGCTCCGCCTGTAGCGGTCACTTCTGCAGCTAAAAGTCATCGACACGATAGAGGACGTTTCACATCAAGGATTCTGAAGTGCGAAGGAAAAAGAGGAAGGTTCTCGGGTTGCTTCGTTTAGATCGGACGAAGTCGTCGATCCCGTCTGCACATACTGTTTCTACGAGAGAACAAGTCTAAACTAGGAAATGCCCCTGCATTTGAGCAGACAACCCCCCAAGACCTCTCTATAAGTTTCGGTGCTCGGAATGCTCCTCCGATATTCTGGTTTCACGTGAAATGACGAGTTATGTTTGTTTTCATCACATAAACAGTTAAACAGTTGGTTCTGCTCGTCTACTCGAAGTACACGCAATCTTCACTACGTTCGATAGAACCCCTGCTTTAACGCGTGAAGTCGACCTTTCGCAACTCAATCGACTCATCTCCCTTCTCAAGAATGATATTATCATCTCACAACCCACCTCTCATAATGAACCTTGACGAAAGAAAACTCAGACATTATCTTCAAAAGTCTCGTATCTCCTCCCTGTCTCTGTTGGATGTATAAAATGCCCAATGCTGTCGTTATCTCAATCTCTCCCACCATGATCAGTAAAACTTTCCTGCTTGCTTTATCCTGCGCTTTGTTCCTGAATGCTTGCGGCGCTAGCGTCAGCTCTTGCACCACTTCCCAACTTAATAACGGTTATTACTCCGTTGGCGAGCAGTACGTTTTTCTGTTTTCTAATTGCCTTTATCATAATTATTCGCACGTAGATGTGTTCAATGTCCAGCAGGAAGCTATTGCAGAAATAATCAAAAATTTGACTGTGTACCAGGAACTTACAATTTCGATATTGGGTCCAGCTCTTCCATCGCTTGCTCATCGTGTCCGCTCGGCACTTCAAACCCAAATTCCGCTTCATCTTCGCCTTCAGATTGTATTCCGTGCTCGCCTGGATCATACTCCTCATCCCTAGGAGCCCTTCAATGTACCGCGTGTCCTGCAGGTACCTCGAACTTGAATCTCGGGTCCGTATCGTCCTCCTCCTGTACCAGTTGTGGTGCAGGCTACTATTCCGAAACTGGTGTCAGTCAATGTACCCCCTGCCCAGAAGGGCATTATTGTAGCGGCGGGGACAAGTTTGCTTGTCCTGCCGGGACCTCCAACTCCCTTACAGGCTCTATGAATTCCTTTGCTTGCACGATATGCCCTGTGGGTAGTGTCAGTGGTCCCGGAGGTTCACGGTGCAACGAATGCCCGGCGGGAACGTACGAGACAGGGGAAAGTGAGTCGCATGAAATGCGATAATGTATTGCACATCCCTGACATGGATTCGCAGACAGACAATGTAAACCCTGTTCGGCAGGCACATTGTAAGTCAAACTTCCACAATACTCATCGCTGAAGATCAATGAATAATGAATTTTTTCAGCTCCTTATCTGGATCATCCAGTTGTTCACAGTGCACTGAGGGAACATATCAGCCTAATTTCGGGCAAAGTCAATGCATAACCGCCGCTCCTGGACACTATGTTCCGATCAATCGTAGTAACACGCAAATTCCTTGCGACGCAGGGTCTGCACAGCCCCTTAGCGGTCAGGTAATAAGAATTTATCATTCCACTATCGCGACGTTCATTTGAACTTTTACACAGAAATCATGTAACCTTTGTGCGCCAGGCTTTTTCCAGGCTCAATCCGGGCAAGTGTCCTGTTGTCAGTGCTGCGCTGGATTTTATGCAAGTTGCATTCATGTGCTAAATCATGTCATGAATTAACGCAAACACCTCAGTCTTCCAATACCGGTTCAAAAACCTGTAGTCAATGTGGCGCTCGTAAGTCTAATCCTTTTTTGTCTACGGTTGAAATTCACGCCATAATTAGAAGGTACACAGAGCCGTGGTACTTCTCGCCCTGGTGCTATATCAGCCAATGATTGCATGGCTGGTAGTAGTCCCCAGCCCGTAAAAAGTTGCACGCAGGCCAACAATGACATCTGTCGTGAGTAGCCCACGTGCGCTTCCATTATTTGGTTCTGACAATCACTCGTAGCTGCTGTCATTGCTAAAACACCGTCCAAGCGCTCGCCCTCGCAATTGCACGCAGACTTTTGCAGTATCAGCGTTCCCCGACGGCATTGGTGCAAAATACTGAACGGAGGAATGGAGTGTGTAGACACGATGAACGATTTGGAAATGTGTGGAGGTTGCCTTGAACCTGGACATGCTGAAGATCTAACCACCGGAGCGCGAGACTGCAGTTCCATTGACGGTGTTAGTAACGTGCAATGCAAACAGGGAAAATGCGAAATTAGTAGTTGTCGCAAAGGATTCCAGGTTTCTAAGGATGGTAGTACCTGTGCGCGCGCTAAGCTCGCGGACATACATAGACGATTAACCCATTCGTCCCCGAAAAGTAAAGGTTGGCAAGTTTCATTATGAAATATTCATACATTTACAATATTAGTATACCAAGTTCCATTACTGATTATACCATGTCGAAATATTATTTTTGAATCTGGATAAATCAAGTTGCACTTCGGGATTGTTGGCATCGACACACATATGCATGGGGCTTAAATCATCGATGTCACTGGTACCGATCAGCGCTTAAAGCGTCCATTGCTTAAGCGCTGTTCGTTCCTGCAACCCCTAATACTCATGAAGCATGAAGCTGTCGACGCTCTTTACTCACGACATATCGTAGTAACTACTCTCATCATTTTTCTCGAAGTTGTCAAGTATACTGTCACCCCGCGACTATCACACTTCCAGACCTCAATGAAGACTAAATCGTGTGCACATACCTGGCACAGTACGGGCTGTATAGTGTGGAAGCATTTTTCAGGTGAGTACGTGAAACTCGTATATATCTATCCGTGGACATTGACCTTTGTTCCTCTTCAGACCTCCCATCCTCCATACATAAGGCCTTCATATCTCTTCACATGTATGCGTCACTTTGGTCGCCGTGTCATTTAATTGCATATACATATTCTTTGAACAAGTGGTACAACTGGCGGTTCCTATCGTTCTTACCTTTGTTGTCTATCTCGGTGTCTGGACTCTGATTCCTTATCGGAAAGGACTTGAGACTGGTCCACAACAATTCATCCTATCCATTCCCCGCCGAACTGCCACACTATCCCAGATTTTGGGCAGGCGGACTTGTTCATAACCATTGACGATGCGGTGTGACTAGTTTAATATCATATTCAGCGAGCCGCCTTACGTGCCTACTCTTCCCGCTCTAACCTGGCTCTGACCTTTGTACGTGAAATACTGTTGATTCTGTTACTTTGCTTACCTACCATTATCAAGGTTCCCGTGAAAACTTGGTAATTCGTGGAACGTCGAAAACTTTAACCCTAGGAGATTGGATGGAAGTATACATTCGGCCAACATTCCGGATGATTCATGCCCATAGTCTTCAAGCTTCATCGCGATTCATCGCAATGCCGCCCTCCAAATATGGAGTAGATTGCATTCTTACCCTGGGCAACGATCGGCCGGGTTTTGCTCACTGAATGCACTTGTCCTACATAGGTCGCACTTTTGCAACGAATACGCGCTAGTATCAACATGCACGGGTATCAATTGTCTGGACGTACTCTCTCAATGGCTAATATTCAATGCTCTGGGTAAGATCACAGTATAAGTACTCCGTTACCCTTCGGGAGCTTGGTCAGACAGTCACGGTTCTTCTTGAGCAAAGACAAAGAATGCAATTGCGGTATCGATTTTATGCAGAGAAATGGTACTGGGAACAGACCCATGGAGTAGCCGGGGACATCATCCTATCGGCAGACACAGAGTAAAAGGACGATATGCCCTCTGCACTTGAAGTCTTTTAAAAGGAGCGTGAAGACTCATGCTCTTCTAACGTCCTACAATGACTCTCACCTTCACACATGAATTCAACACTCCTGTCTACAAGGGCAAAAGTTCGTTCAGTACCGGTCTGTATATCAACGGCAAGTTTGTTGAAGGTTCAGATGGTACTAAGATCGAGTACGTTCTTCTGTTCCCGATGCGTGCTGCAACTAATAGTTATGTTGTTCCAGCGTTGTCAATCCTAGTGAGAATGACAACTATTGTTGGTCTTTACTCGGTATTCACCATTTCTTTTCATAGCCACGGGAAAGGTCACCACCAAAGTAGCCGAAGCTACACCCAAAGACGTCGATATCGCTGTAGATGCAGCCCAGAAGGCGTTCGACACCACATGGGGCCTCAACGTGGGAGGCGCTGGACGCGCTAAAATGTTGGGTAAACTTGCTCAACTCATGGAGGAACATCAGCAGGAGCTTTCTGCCCTCGAAGCACTGAACAACGGTATGCCTTGTAGGATTCTTCAGGTAGAAAATACCAATTTTGCGCTGCAGGAAAAACTTTCAGCTGGGCAATGAATGCCGACATCCCCATTGCTATTGAAACAATCCGCTATTACGCCGGCTGGGCCGATAAAATTCATGGACAAGTTCAGGAGGTGAGTCTCTGTGAGCGTTCGTCAACGTCAGTCGCCGACAAAACAATCAGACGGACGAGAAGAAACTCACTTATAGCCGTCACGAACCGATTGGAGTTGTGGGTCAAATCATCCCCTGGAACTTTCCTCTAGTCATGATGACGTGGAAAATTGGTCCTGGTATGTTTCGAGAGCGTTCTTCAGGCTCTCCAATTGGTACTCACTGTTCACGTACACATAGCGCTTGCCACGGGAAATTGTATTGTAATGAAGGTAATGCCAGGTATATCTGTGGCGAACTTCAACCTCTTACGTAGACCTACTCCCTTAGCCTTCTGAATTTACTCCCTTAAGTGCTCTGCGAATGTGTGAGCTTATACAAGAAGCCGGATTCCCACCCGGAGTCTTCAATCTCCTTACTGGATACGGCAGCACTGTCGGAGCGGCAATTGCTAGTCATATGAAAATTGAGAAGATTGCTTTCACCGGGAGCACATTGGTCGGTCGGAAGGTTATGGAAGCTGCCGCGAAGAGTAATTTGAAGAATGTCACACTCGAGCTTGGAGGCAAAAACGCCAACATCATATGTAATGATGCGGACCTCGATCAAGCCGTCAGTTGGGCAGTTCACGGAAGCTAGTAAGTTCTGTCTAACAATTCATCAACCACTATTGACAAAATTTCTCCAGCTGGAACCATGGGCAAGCCTGCACTGCTGGGTCTCGTATCTTCGTTCAGTCCGGAATTTACGACGAGTTTCTTGCCAAGTTCACTGAGAAGAGTCGAACATTGAAGGCCAGTAAAATTTGGGACACATGGGTGAAATAAAGAAATAAACTTCTTTGCAGGTCGGGGATCCATTCAGTCCCGATTCTTACCAGGGTCCTCAAGTCTCAAAAAATCAGTTTGATGTCAGTCTTTTTCTTGGTTCGCATAAACTAGGATGCTCTGAGCTGATACACCTATGTCTACAGCGTATCATGGGCTTCATTCAATCCGGGAAGGATCAAGGTGCTACCGTTGTTCTAGGGGGTGACCGTAACGGCACAGAGGGATACTTTATCAACCCAACTATCTTTACGGACACCACACCTGATATGAAGATTGTCCAAGAAGAGATCTTCGGTCCAGTCGGTGTTATCATTAAATTCGAGGACGAGGAAGGTTTGTGACAATCTGTCTTTACTTGTGATTTTTACGACTCCCTATGCTAGATGTTGTTCAACAAGCCAATGACTCTCCGTTTGGCTTAGCCGCCGCTGTGTTTAGCCAGAATATCACCCGTGCCCTTACAATCGCTCACCGATTAAAGGCTGGCACTGCCTGGGTACAGTCACAGAATTCTTCTTCTCCGCACAATTCATATTCACTTGTGATATTAGGTCAACTGCGTGAACCAAATACATCCCAACGTTCCCTTCGGTGGATTCAAACAGTCTGGTATTGGTCGGGAACTCGGCGAGTATGCCCTTGCCAAGTGAGCAACTTCCAGATCTTTTGAAATCCTCTTGCCCATCTGATCTGTTTTTCCAGTTACACAGCTGTCAAGGCTGTTCAAGTTAACCTTGGGTATGTTATGTAAACGAACGAAACCGAAACAATCACTGTTGAATCAGATCTGAGGGAGATGAAAACCAAAGCCGCTATAATTGTAGCATACTGTACTGTATGACAAACGATAGAATCTTGCGCCAATATGCATTATGATTCATTTCTCCAACATTTTCAACAGGATAGGATAGGATAGGATAGTAGGCGCGCGAGTTACACCATCAGTTTTCCGATACATATATGCTACATATTCAATGATCCTCCGTCTCTGAACGACTTCGTTGGTCCTTCCCTCATGAACACCGGTAGACCCTGGTACACCTGCAATCTCTCGGGTATCAAGCTTAATAGCGCGGTGATTTACAGTCATTCAATTATCGACAAAACGAATGAAGATCAGGTTTCCTCGTCATCATCATCGTCGTCGTCGTCGCCGCCATCGTTATCTTGTAACGTCATCAAGTCGTTTAGACTAGCAAGGCATGATTGAGTACAAATGTATGTATGATCTGAGAAAGGAATCCGAGCTCACCAGTGCACGAACGGCCGGACCACGGCTGCAACTTCACCTAATTTGGTCTTGAAGTCGGGAGCGAGTACTTCAGAATCCTTGAAACTATTCCAGCACGTATTAACATTTTAGGGCGATCGGGCAGCACATTTTAGCATATTTTAGGCTCACCGATGTACAACCGCAAAAGTACGACATTTCAGTACATCGATATCCCTGGTTACGACGCAACTGTCAGTACGAGAGAAAGGAGCGTTGAAGGCTTTGCTTCCTCACTTGTGGTCCTTGGCAAAACCCTTTGGCGCTACTTTCAACTCATCCTCTGCACCGAAGATGTTCCTGCGACTTCCATCTTTCATCGGCTTTGGCTCACCGAAGAGCTTGACGAACTCAGGGTCAGAGATGACCTGTCTGAGCCTATCGGACGAACGAGCAATGTTGGAGCTAGGGATTCTCATTAGGCCCAGAGTCAATCGAAGGAACCGTGGAGCTCACCGGATAGTAGCTAGCTCATTTTTGCCTGGACACCATGTACCAGCAGCAAGAAGGGTTTGGTCGCCTGGACTGACTGGTAACGAATTGGGTACGAGCTACTAAAAGAGGTAACAGAAAGCTCACTGGAGCTGGATAATTTTCATGTAATGCGGTTTTCAGATTCAGCACTGACAGGGACAAGAAGTGCTCATCTCACACATGATCTATTGCGAAGCCGTGTCATTTTAAAGACATCGAGGGGCATAAACGGAACTTACAACACGCAAAAATTCCTTTCCTACCGCTCCTAGAAAAGCTACTAGACAAGTTCTTCTTATAAGGGGTTTTATCGTTGCTGAAACGGACCTGTAAGGAACGCATAATGAATAGCGGACGACGACAGGGTTACACAATTATGTCCTTACATCTCTGTAAATGCGATGAATTACGTCTTTAGGTGGTAGGGGAGGAATATGCGGGTCGACCTCTGTTAGGACTTCAGTGAATGCGTCAACAAAATCCTTGAATTCCTTCTCAGCGAGACGGTATACAGGCTCTATGATTCAGATTGTAAGATAATTTTTGGACTAAGCAATGTGGGAACCCTTTACCATGCAACTTAAACCTGGATAACATAGAAATTCAAACTATCTGTAATGCGAGAGAATATCGAAGCGCGCACCACTCCCGGTCGTTACATTCTGGGTCCGCAAGCTTATGCAAAAAATCGAAAGTGTTCTTAGATATTTGACCAGGAGGTACTGCGGGACAAGGTAAACAAGATGAATCATTCAGTCGAGAAGAATTTATACCTCGTCCAGTTTTGGGAGCTTGAACAACCTCTCCAACGACTTCCTGTCCCTCCTTCAGATCAAAGTCATCCTCTTCGTCGTCTTGATTTGCTTTATGGCGTCTTTTTCGCGGTGAAGAAGTCCTGTTTTGCTTCCCAGTATTCGCTCTTTTCCTTTTCGGCTTCCTGGGTTCTTCCTCCTCTTCCTCGTCTGGTTCATCAAATTCCGAGTCGTCGTCCAACGCGTCGCTGTCATAATCTTTAGCTCTCTTTCGTGCGTTTCTCTTCTTTAGAATTTTCTTCTTTGCTGGTTGTTTTTCACTGTCACTAGAGGCATTTAAGTGTCTTTCTTCTTCATCGTTTGACCCGGTGGCCGCAGCCTTTGTGTTGTGGACATCTGAAGCGCGTTTCAGGCCTTTTTTCGCGCTCGAACTACTTTGACCAGCAGATTTCCTTGAAGGACGGCGATTACTAGTCGAAAGAGATCCTTTGGAAAAAGTAGTTTCGGCCATCATCAATATGAAGTACGAGCTTGAAAGCTGGCAACAAGGTGAACAAGAGAATTTTCTATTGTACAAGAGTGTATAACCATTTATTGATTATTACTATGGCGAGACCGGCTGAGACCGGTCATGTGAATCTTGGTATTACTATCACTCAGACTATCAGCTCCAACCTCCTGCGGCACGCCATGATTTAAACCTTCAATTTCAAGACTCGAACTGCTGTTGATTATCTTGATTTTGCTATTTAGCGAATGAAGACGAAGCGCACCTTTCGGTTGTTCTTCATCTCCTTGTTCGAGAATGAACTGATTCTTAGCGACAGCAGACAAAGCACCTTCAGACATTTTCACTCCTTCACCAAATTCAAAGTGCGAAGCGTTCGCTAAAACACTTGCTCCGGATATATTGACGGACGTTCGAGTTTCAGTTCGAATAGCACCAGATGAACCTTGTAGGGAGGAGGTGTTGCGGAATGGATCCCGGGAACCTGCAAAAGTGCCAGGGCAAAAGACGTCCAAATCATCAGCAATCTGAGCAGGCGGACTTGTAATACTAGGGTAGGTCTCCAGTTGAGCAATATTTCCGGGGACGGCTTGTGTGAGTGGATATGATGTGCTTTCGTCTTCTAACAATCCTATACACAATCGGGATGTGGGGTCAGTCAGAATAGAGGCGAACAAAAAATTGCAGTGTCGCACAACCCACCCTGCTCTGAATAGCGAGAAGCAGTTGCGATTGCCTGCTGTATAGATAATGTCCGAGCATCCATGGAGCCATCCTTCGAGTGGGTTGCCAAACAAGGACTGTTCAAGTACCGAATTTGGATTACAAGATGGAAAACGAACTAGCGACAACTTGATTTCCACCAACCGCAGAAAAGAATCCCCCCGAAATCGTAAATTGGTTGGCATTGGCAAACGTGCTTGCTCCATCTACGTTCACGGACGGTGTCGTTTCCAGGTAACGTTGAAGCTCGCTAACTTGCCGAACTAAAACAGCCATTACATTATCCGATAACGATTCAGTCGAATTGCCTGCGAGGTGATACCCACTTCTATATCGCTCGAGCAAATGAAGCATCTCTTCCTGGTCTCTTGATATCATTGTTTGAACGAAGTCTGCAATGTATGGCAGGTGAATATCAAGCATGAGACCCCTCCAACTTGTCATTCACCATTTTGAGGACTGTTGGCATTCGGTTGTTCAGGTCCTCGGTCTCTTCATCAAACGTCGACGTTCATCGCGTAATTGAATAGTGGTAAACTCACCTGATCTCCTGTTCACATTGCTCAAGGGGAATTGTTGGAAATTCATAAAGTAGGTTGAACAAAGCGGCACCAATGTTTTTATTCGACACATTCAAGCTGTGTTTTTAACTGTTTCTTACTTTATCATCGTCAACACGTGTGGATCATAGGAAGTGAAACGACGATTGCGACTTGGAGTGAGAAAATGTCAAAAATCAAAACCTCATCAAGCCACCTCATCCCATATGTCAATGATTTTATGACATTGAGATCGGAACATTGAAAGAATAGCAATGGGTAGATAGACATGGGACAATGTTTGTCTCTTCGCCCACTATTTATGCTTGTCAATTCGCACAGAATCATCATCAAGAATATCGATGATCTGGTTACCCCCCACCGCAGCAAATGAGCCTGGGTATACTTTTGATCCGTCCAACGCCGTGAATCCAGAAGAGTATGCAAAGAGACTAGATCCAGATATGTTTGGCTGGACAAGAGGGCTGCTATTAGGAACACCTTGATCCTGGTACAAAGAGGATTCTTAGCTATGATCAAGGGTAAAACTAGAGGGTTGATGAACTGGCCTCTATGGCTTTTGGAAGATCTGTAAACACAACAATGTGATGGAATCAGTGAAGACACAGGCGATCCTAAACATAAGGCTGACCTTCTCGAAAGACAGGATCTGTGTAAGTATGTCGATGATTGTTCGCATACATGTCTGCACGACGCTGCCTATAAACTTCCACATAGAATCAGTCATCATTCGAATCAATATTGCAAGTCAACTCACCAACAGTTTGATCACCATCCACCGCCGAAACGTCTGCACCGTGAATTCTGAAATCCTTTGCGTAGGTAAACGCGTTGGGTCCTAATACCTTGACGACGGAGGATGCGTAAGATTCGTTACGAGATGGCTTGCTACGAGATGATGGAGAGTAGCGATTGTCTCGTTCGTCCCTATCTTTGTGAGAATCTAAACGCTTCAAACTTTAATGTCCAAATCCAACGTTTCGCTGGTACCACTTACTGTTTCCATACGGATGGTCTCTCGGAATAGGATGGGGAAGGCGTGGGTTTGGAAACCGACCTGATGTTCCAACTTATTAATCAACTTTATGAGAAGAAAAGATTCGAAGGCTATGATACTGGAAAACGCACGGATGGTTTGATCGCCTGTCACAACCGACAGATTCCCCCCTGTGATAGAAAAATGTTGAGCCCGACCGAACATGTTTGGTCCAAAGAATTCTGTGCGCGAAGATCCACCTCGTTCCATTTTGGGGGAAGAGTCATTGTGAGGGCCATTTTTGTCATGTTCGATATATTCTCCTGTGCTCCGAAATAGAATTATCGACTGCCATTCAAATCCGATGTCGAGGACGTACTACTTCGTCTCTGTCTCCATTCATGTCCTCTGTCTGCGATATCGGCAAGTAATTTGAAGCCAACTCTCCCTCACGAGTTTGAACGCACCTCGTTCCCTTCGACATTGAAGAATTTTTTCTTGTTCCCTCTTGGTCACTTTCATGGTCACATAGACTATGAGACCAGCGTGAGGCCATCTTTAATTACATCAAGGTTAAGACGAACCTCCATCGTCGTCGGATCCAAGGTCGACATCAGATCTATCACCGACGTCGTTCGAGTTCCTTTGACGCTTGGTTGTGGTGGCTTGAAGTTGGCTGGTTTCTCGTGCTACAAATGTATTGTTAGGAGAACCGATGAGCAATTTCACTATAGAAAAGCAGAATAAGAACATTGGAGTGGTACACCTCTCTCATTCACACCAGAAAGAGCTGTCGTCCTAACGGCTTCACGTCTTTCTAAAAAGTATGACGGCGAGCGACTGCGACTGCGATGATGACTCCTGCGTCGGGAAGTATCATATGGGAAGTAACGAATATCTCTAGACGGATAGCGTGAATTCTCAATATCGTCTTCAGGCATGATATGGTCAATTTGGAGGGATTATCTTCGAGCGCCAGTCTGTCAAAGTCTACGGATTGAATCAGAGACAAAGTATCAGATGGTCAGTTACCCACGGCGAGCGAGAATATAGTTTCGGCGGGTGGTGGCATTGCAGATGCTAAGGTTTCAGCTAGCCTCAAAAATATCTACATGACGATGTATGAAAACATACCTTATGTCAAAGACAGGTTCCGAAAAAGAAGCACATGTTTGTCGATAGTGAGCCCGTATTTTAGGAAGAGGTGATTCAGTTATGGTCGCGGGACTCAAAGAGAGCGCCGACAAAGATAGAGAATCAAGAACTTGAAGGAGATAGAGACAAGGAGCGGATAATCCGGATTCAGATAAGGGGATGCCCATTCCCACGCGATGCGACACGGTGTGTGATCATGTGAGGCCGCGTCAAGTCGTGTTTTCCTAGTGAGTATTTTCCAATCTCTCTGAAGTAGAGACAACGAACTATCGAAACTTGGAAACTTCGGTGTGAATTGAGTGAGGAAGTTACAAAGTACTTAATTCTAGCGTCTAAGAACCCATAAATACTTCAGCGATGTAAAAGATAAGTAAGGAGGGGTGTTCACGTACATATCGTACAGATCGGGTATAGATACAAAGGAATAGTATGATACAGTGTGGTATGAGCTACAATGTTCGCCAAAGCAATGAATCCAGTACAGCACAAGGGAAGAAAATGTCCGTTCAGGAGAGAAGAGAACAAGGGGACAACGGGGAGCACCAGCAACAAGAAGTATGGATCGTCTTAGCAAGGGATAACATTTCGAAAATCAGAGCAGGGAGGATAGCAAGGAGATTGAGGTGGGATAAAAAGAGACAGAGGGAGGTGTGAAAAAGTGCATGAGGGAAGCAGCTTTGCTCAGAAGACGCGCAGCATCCATTCAAGCAAACTCGAAAGATTTTCAAGCCAGAGGTGCGGAGACGAAGCCGACTTCATAAACGCCATTCCCTATATTGGCTAGACCGCCAAAATAGACGCGTTCGCCCAGAAGATCTGTCCATCTTAAGTAAGGATAGCCGTTATTCCTTCGTCTCGCACTCTGCGACAGCTTGCCGCGAGCATATACCTCCGGTTGAATATTGGTCACATCGAAGGTCGTGGGAGTGGAGAGCAGAAGGTTCGAGAGGGCGACGAATACATCGTGCACTGTCAATCCACGAGATGAAGAAGCCTGTACGCTCGTTCTCTTTCCGGCACATACGAAAGACAGACCGAGGACAATGGATTGAACCGGGGGGTACAAAGCAACATCGTTGGAGGAAAGCCCATCGCGAAAGGCAATTGAGCTGCATGGATAGGTGACATTGAAGACTGCCTTAGGTGGGTAGCTTAGGAGTGGGTTGAGTGTACCATCTAAAGAACACGTTGAATTTGATAAGAATCAGATTTAATTGGGGAGCACTAGAACTTACCGCCCGGCAGTGGAATAGTGGACAAGTAAGGAGTTTGAGGAGCAGTCGTGTCAACGTACTGTTGGGGTAATGGGACGGAACCCAGATAAGGTGTTCCAGGAGTCTGGGGATAAGACGCGAGGGAAGCCGAGAAACCGCCGAGGGGTGAGAACGGTCCATAGGAGGGCGAAGGATAAGAAGGATTTGATCGATGGGAGTATGCGCCCGATGACTGTGCATAATTCGAGGAAGTTGGTGTTGGAGTACGCGAATCTGAGTAAGCGGTGCCCCAAGACTCGATATCGGAGTCTCGGTGGGAACGGGCGGAATGTACGGATTTTGTGTAGTGTGAAGATGTCATTGTAGGGCAGGATTTATTCTATGGTGCAGGAAAGGCGGAGATGGGGGGGGAGGAGCAAAATGACTGGGGAAAGAAACGATTTTTGAGTCATTTCTTATACCCCGACGTGTTTGTCGCGATAAACCATGTGTCCAGCCAATCAGAAACCATCGTTAGGGCGGTGGGAGGCGGGACGTCAAAGAATGCGCCTCGTGTGCGGCCAATTAACCCTAAATTAGACATCTGTGGGTCCTGCCATGAGGAGAATGTGTCGCGAGTCATGCCAAAAGGAGATTAATGAGCGCCAGAGAAGCGTTGCTGTTCCTTATTAGGATGAAAAGGGCGGGACCGAAGCAATGTGTGACAAAAATCGTCGGCTCCGACTGGCCTCAATATCAAAATTTGAATCATGAGTACGCTCCAGCGCTTATACGGTTCTTCTGAATCAGGCTCTGATCTTCGACTGATTCCGCCGATATCATACATATGCATAAGGCCTAAGGCTTTACAGGTTTGGACTAGATTCACGAAATTGTTGAGTACGCCGAAGCCACGTAGTATTTTTGTATGACTCACTTTTTTTTCAGGTTTTCCTATCCACATCACATCATCCAAGCTCTCCAGCATCCCTGACAGCGAGCACACGATGTGCCGTGGTTGAGTTAGGCTGGTTTCCAATGGAGAAGGAACGATGACCACAGACGACTAGCTAGACGATGAGGATACGAATATAAAAGATGAGATTTCCACGTGGCTAGTGGCCCGGGCCGTTGACGTTAATGGTGAGTCACCTTCCAACGATTTCTGGCCGACTTCGGGATCTCCTTCATGCTCTCCGTATCCAATTAATAGGAACCCCACTAATCCACGGATGATTCTTTACTCATTACCATGTGTTCTCTCCCCAGCTCTTTGGCGGCGGCGATGCAAGCTCCTCGTAACGTCGTTGATAGAAGCTGGTATCGTTGGTCTCTATCGTGCGATAGCAACACATGGTCGGTCAATACTCTCGCGAACCAGGTGCAGGGGCTGCTGTCGCGAGAGAGAGGTGAAGACAAATTTTTCCAGCACATTAAGGTGTTATTTTTCGAGTTTTTCTATCGTTGTAATTGATGCTGGTATCGTTCTCAATCAAGACGGACATACCCAAGCTTCATTTCTCCTTTCTTCATTCCAAGTCCCAAGTGACTAAGTCAATCGCTTCTATCGTCCTTCAAATCCTCCGTATCTGTACTCTCCCTCCTGACAAGATTCAGTATCACCAAACAACTGTACACTGTCTTAGTGGATTGTCATCTCACCAACGGATGTGATTATACTCGACACCAATCCTGGTCTTATCCGGATTCTGGAAAGATACACTTTCTGAGTCATATGCGGGGCCTCTCAAGTAATTCTGTTCATCACGCCGCTATACACTGAAACAGGACAGGAATCATGCCGATCCGCACTCGACTTGCATCTCTTGCTCTCCGGAACTTCAAATATCTCAGTCCCCCTCCTTTTCACTCTGGCCCTTCGGGAGAATGACAACCTTTGCCATGCATGCTCTCTGTTATGGACTATGCCATCTCCCAACTTCCTGGCAACCATCGCCTCCCTCACCTTCAGGATCTCAATGCAGATCGGTCGACAGACTGATCAAATCCATTGAACCAAATCTACAATCCCATATCGGCACAACTTGGAGACGGATCGAGCAAATGTGAGTGTAAAAAGCTAGTGATGTATCGAAACCTAACACTGGTCAAACAAGAGCAAGCAGCGACTAACTGGCGCTTCCTACGCTACGTCCCACTATTACTACAGTGGCAGCTGCTGTTCCGACTTCAATGACTAATAACGAGTCTTTCGGAAAAAGCTAGTCTGACCAGTTGAGCGAAGCCCTATCAGAGTGAGAAGTAGACGAGGCTTGGCTGCATTCCCCGTGGCTGCTAGAGAACAGTGGACAAAGACTCGCGCAAGTAGTCCATGACTATAACTGGAATCACACCGTACCGACAAGCATCCGTAATGTAGATCAGGAATTGCATATGGTAGGTTTCAAACCACTTGTCGAGCGACACTGGCTCCCATCATGAATTCGAGTCCTACATAGACATACGAATAATGAAAGACTAACTGCACTCCATGCCACCTGAACTCAGTGAACGTCGGATAGTGACCCGCAGCTTCGAGCTGCTTATACCATCTTGCCTTGTAGTTACATTCAGCGGTTCTAGAAAATAGCCATCATAGATAGATTACAGTACACAGACAGCTGTAGACTCGGAAATTTCTACGGATGAGTTCATATCAAGTGCTCCAAAAGCTATTGTTCGCAAGGTACTGCACCTCAAGCTGAAATCAAAAGGTAAGTATATAGAGTGGAACTCAGTACGAAGTCCACGAAAGGAAGTCAGTCATTGAAGCGAGAAAACGGTATCCTTGAATCATTCCAGGAATAGCTAGATACACAATCGCTACGTTATTTTATAATGATACCTAAGGGGAGGAGAGGGGCATACTTCTTGATCTTCATCTTAAATTGGTACAACACAAGCACAGCGCAAACCATTCCCATCCCCAGCCAATGCAGAAGGAGAAAGGACCCGAACTGGTCAAACAACATTGGCAGCGAGTGGAAAAAAGGCGAAAAGAGGAAGATAAACAAGTAGGCCGGGCAAAATAATCGTAATTCTTGGAGCCAAGGTGTAGTCTACGGACGAATAACAAGAATTGAAATCATCAAACAGGATAGGCCGCAGCAGCTTGAATCTTGTAAGTTTGAAACATCGGGGAAGCAGGACAAAAATAATCTCATGATGTTCATGGACGTTGAGGACATGAACGTGAAAGGGTCGTAATAAAAGCAAAGCAAAGAGCAACAGGAAACGTGAAAGCAAAGAACAGCAATCGTGGCAAACATGAAAGAAGAAATGTGAAGTTGTCGTGGAAAAGATGCGTTAAGATGAGACGTGAATGTAGGAATTGGGGCATAATCAGTAGGTGCGTACAGGCTGACGAAGTCTCTTGCTTGCAGAGGAGCTACGTCGAGAGATTCAAAATGTTGGTGGGTAATGGGAACAGTTTAGACCCGAACTGCAGGTCTGGCAGGCGTCGGTCGACCACGGGGACGGGGACGACTCAGACGAAGTGAATTGTTGCCAGAGCTAGGTGGAAGTAGAGTGAAAAAGGTGAAGGCAGGGCACAAAGAAAAGACTTACGTCATACCAATTCCTTGACCAAAAGTGCCATTGTTTTCTTTCAACTCGGAAGACACCTTCGCGGCGCGTTTAGACCAGCCAAGCGCCGTACGCCTAGTCGTCGAAGGAACTCGAGGCCTCACATTCTCTTGCCTCTGCATGATATGTTCCTGAGAGTTTGTTTCGCGGTAGAAGACTTTCTTGCTAACAAGAGGAACGGCATCCGGAGAGCTCAATACAATATTGGGGTGAGCTGTAACTTCCTTCAACGGTGGGTTATGGGTAGCATTGTAATTCCGAGGCGAAGTTTCCTTGGAAAAAATGGGACGGGGATAGTCCGGCGAAAGAGAAATGCGCACAGATCTCCCTTGAGGATAAGGTGATGGTCTGGACGATGTTCGTTTTCGCCTAATGCGCAGGTCCATTGGGAGAGGTCCGTAGCTTTCGACTGAACTAGCCAAAAGTGCTTGCATACCAGAAGGATGACGAGGCGGGTCAAAGTCTTCATCTTGCGTCAGATCGAGCGAATAAACAGTAAATGGAAGCCTTACTTTGCAACGCGTAAATCGAGAAGGGGGTGTCCACCCAAAGTCGCCGACTCTCACTGACAGTATATTCGGCTTCGCTGCGTAGCTCATGATAGCGCCTCAAAGCAACGATACCACGTTCTTCGTCCCAGGAGTCTATGGAATGTATGGATGCGTTATCAGCAGGATCAACGATAAACACAGGCTGAATGGCGGTAGGGCTGCTTTTTTTAGAAGCCGTTGATTGAGAAAGCGGTGTATCACCAGGACTGTACATTTCCTCCTCGATCGTCTCATAAACAGAGGATCGTGACATTCTTGCTTGAGAAATCCGGCGACGATGACCCTCTCCACGCGCTCGAGCCCTATCTCTTTGCAATGCAATATTGGAGATTGGATGGGTAGCATTGGCCAAAATTCGGTTGATTTGTGCCAGGTCGATGCTTGATTGTGAGCCACCCGATATCGAAGAACCATCCGAAGCTGAAAGTGGGGGTGTATCGACGCCGGAACTTGACGATGTACAGGTGCTGGAACGAGATCGAGTGGTAGGGCTGAGCCGTTTGAATACCGGGACCGAGTCTGCAAAAATTCATCAGTGCAATGTTTGCAACATGAGGTGGAGAACTCGCAAGAAGCCGACAAATCTTCGCCTTCTGCAATTAAACAGCTTTCTTCCAAACTTTGCCTCTCCAACAGACCCTTTGTGGCTCGTATCATTCTCTCACCCCCAAATTTAGACGAAGAAGTAGAGTCGATGGAAGCCTTCTCAATAATCCTAACATGTCCTTTGTCACTGCCATCCTTGACAGATCCAAAAGCCGCATTTTTCCGCTTCCCTAAATGACCCACTGCACGAACAATTGGTGAAGCTTCGATGACGGAACCGACAGAGCGACGACGAACGTGCCCCCCTCCAATCATCTGAAACAAGTCAGTTAATCTTGATGGACAGATGAAAGATACTCTTACACTGATCATGGTGTCATCATCTTTGGAAGGACTATGGATACTGTTGATACTCAAATAAGACACAGGTCGGAATGCGTTTTGAGGAAGCAGGTGCCCTGGAGTATAGCGAGAAGAACCATCATACCCGAAGACCGACTCTGAGGAGAGGCTCGTCCTATGCCCAGTCTTATCAAACAAAGAATCATCCACTGATGATCGGGCTTCATCGTCCATAATCGAATCGAAGGATGAGCAAGATTGTGAATAGCTGCTTCCTGGAGGCGAGGCTGAGATTGAGGTCAAAGGTGCCCCAAAGTTAGCAGCAGTGTCAAACATCTTGTCTCCAATCCCTGGACGACCAAGTTGCCTAGCAGAGAACTGACTATCCACAGAGTCAATCGAAGGATCCTGTCTATGATGTGCCCATGCTGCACGTCCACCGTTTGCGCCATGAATTACATATGAATGCGCCATTGAGCTGACACTCGTCGAAGAATCGTTACGACGGTGACCAAAGCTTCGGTTGTACAAGCTGATGGGCGGACCTTGAGAAACAACGGACATGTTGGATTCTCGACGACAATGCCCTCTGCTAGAGGGGCCAGATGCGTTGAAGTAAAAGCTGGACGCATCACTCTCAACACGTTTCCTTGGGGGAGCATGCTTCAAGAATGAGAACGTATCATCTATGCTCATTGAAAAAGATGTCGAAGTCATCTCTTCCGAAGAGGGCCGTTCTCGCAAACTTGGCAGACCATAATCGAATGGATCCGGAACACCAGCATTGACGACATGACCGTAAGAAGATATTGATGCGAAGCTCATCATTGATTCCTGTTTACTGTGGTTGTTTCTGCGAGACCCGGTCGAATTCGACACTGGTGGAGGATAAAAAGACGGACGATAATCATGGAACTCGAAGCCGCGTCTGACCTCTTCGAAAGAGTCAAACCCATTGAAGCTGTTGGTGGAATCGTGTCGGGAGTGTCGATAGGCAATATTGCGAGTGATTGCGTTGATCGAATTGTCTCTTGCATTTCGTTTGCCTGTGCTACTATTAGGCTGTCGTCGCGCAGCTGGGACATCGGAGGCCTTCGCAATTATTGAATTAATCACTGAATCGTCCACAAATGAAGAAGCGTTAGACAATGCTCGGACGCGAGAGGGGGATGGGATGATGTCGGAGAATGAGATGGGCTTCTCCAGTTCGATCTCCTGCGACAAGGGCTTCGTGAATCCTCCAAATTTGAACGATTTGTTCAATTCACCATCCGAAGGACGAGACGTAGAGGAAACGGAGAATTCCAAGACCTTGGGAGCGAGTCCATCGGGAAGATCTCGGGAGCCCGTACTGCTGATACTGTCGGAGCCAGGAAGTAAAGTGGGTTCCTTAGCGTCAAGCAAACGAGAGATGGGGAAAATTTCTAATGATGATGACGTAGCCTGAGTAGTTCCACCATAATTAGCTTCTTGCGAAGAAATAGAGCTGTCGGTCAATTCCACACTCTTTGAGCTGTCCATTGCGATCATTGAAGGAAGGGCCGGGAGAGGAGGAATATCGATTTGAAGCAGATCGCCTTGCCCGCCGAAGTCGTAACGGAGATCAATTTTAGCTGGAGTTTTGAAAGCTTTCTCGAGTTGTTCTACGAAACTGGCCCTGTCGGAACCACCGGATTCATTCAATCTCTCGAGTTCTCCGGTGAAATCAAACGATTTCTTCGTGTCGTCTTCATCTACATCCAGCATGTCATCAAGATCTGCATGATTGTCATCCACATCAATGAGATGGAATATTGGTAAGTCAACCACCTCCCGTCCACCCGTACTTTCGAATTCAGATTCGGGATCCACAAGGCTAGAAACATCTTCAGGAGCATCCGGAGAGTCCAGTGAACGGAACGATGTATGGTCCTCAATGGAATGCACAGATGTCCTGGGAGATTGGTTGGCAAGGATAACCTGAAGTTCGTCAGGGATGTCTGAATCCGGATCGGAAGTGTCCAAATCGTCTACCGCGTATGCAGAGACATCTGATCCCCCCATTGTGCCTTTCATACCAAGCTGCCTTCGAGCTTCCACAGAGAGAGGTCGACTCGTAGTGAAGTTTTCCTCTGGAATGCTACCTTGACTGCCACCGCCTGGTTGAGAAGACAATAACGAGGAACGGTTCCTATTGTGTCCATGTGCTGGTCTGAAGACAGGATTTCGAGAATGGATATCATTCAACGAGCTAATCGAAGATTCGCCACCTCGAGATGAGGACCTAGACCCAAAAGTTAGTGAAGACGGAGCACGTCCTGCATTGACCGGTGATAGTGGCTGTACTGGGAGATCTATCGAGGGAGGCGGTCCTAATGGCTGTAAGTTGAATGAAGCGACGACGTTACGTGATTTTGCAGGGCGTAGAGGACGCAAGGGAGGTGGGGGAGATGCTTCAGGGAAGTATCCCGAAGGGGACATTGTGCGCTTGTGCATCCCACGGACTTTAGAGGTTGTGACAGAGGAAGCTTCTTTCACTGGAACCTCGTTCTGAGGGAGATACGAGTTTAATACCGGCCAAGGAGCAATCTGTTGATCGAGAAGGTCTTGCGAGTTTGCTGGGTTGGCAGTAGTCAATTCGCGATATTGAGCGTAAGGTCTTAGGGAACTGATAGAAGTCATAGTCCCACGTAAGGTCTTCTTAGTAGGGCTATCCTGATTAGTATCAGACGACTGGAAACCGGCAGTACGTCTCCAAGGAGAAGCATCTGGAGATTTCCCAGGTGTAGCACCAGGTGTTGCCTCCAAATCCAAGTGGTTGATCAATTGAGCAAGTTCATTGGTAGCGGCAGATAGTATAGAAATGACACCTAAAGAACTTTGAGTAACGGTCACAAAAACATACAGAGAGGAATCTGTACCTTCACCATCCTCCTCGTGAATTCCTTGCGGTCGTTTTCTTCCCATTAGCTGCTCAGAAAGAGGCCGGGGACGCGCACATTTCATAGGAGTTGACAGTTCGTCTTCGCTCATGCACTCATGTCCGTCTGAAGTAGCCTCCTCCAGCGTTAGTAAGGGTGCACTGGCAGAAACCGTCCTGACGAGTGCAGCAGGTCCTGGCAAATCTTCCTGAGCATCAGGGAAAACATCGGTAATAGGAGTTCTTCTTCTTCCTTCCGAATGACGCCTGCTCTCGTGATTAGCCTTTTTCCTCTTCGCATCAGCTTCTGCATCTTCAATACTTTGTCGTTTAATCTCCTTTTCCTTCCGCCGCAGCTCCTTGACGGTTTCCAATCCAGCCTCATCCCAGCGTACACTAGCAGCGGAACTACCCGAGGAGATGCACGACGCGGAGGACGTCGTCGACATGGGACGTAGAGATGAACCCGTTGACATAGTTGAACCAGACCTCATACGAGTAGCAATGGCGACCGCAGAGTCGACCGAAAGACGATTATTATCGGATCCGCCAGTGGCACCAATGGACGACGTAGTGGAGCCGCTCCTGACGGCAGGAAGCCTCATTGTCGAGGGCAAGCCCAGTCCTAAGATACTACGCTTCTTTTTGCCAAGCAATGCTTTCACTTCGGGACTGGTAGTAAGTGCACCTGCCTCGAAGCTACTCGTCGAATTACGGATACGCTGTGTCTTGTTGCTGTCCTCCTTCTCGCTCTTGTCTTTCTTCGATTTCTTCTTGGTTTCGTCCTTTTCTTTGGACTTCGGCTTCCCCTTCTTCTCCAACTCCTTTATGAATGTTTCGTCACCCGGCCCAGTCCCATTCTTGAGTTGCGCCCAACTTCCGATTCGAGCTATTGAGCGCATCGCGCGCAATGCGATCGAGTTCTGATTTGGATTTCCTTGAGAGGGTTCGAGGCCATCGAATTGCGTCGGGGGCGCAAGTAGACCTCCGAGCGTAGGGGTGGCAGAGCGAGAGTAAGTCCCTGGGGCTTGACGCTCTTCATTCAGAGGATGAGCTGTTCTCTGGCCGTCCGATAATAAAAAAGTCGACGTATTCCTCGAGTTGTAGTCTGCACTATTAAGGGGAGGCTTTGCAATGGAGGAGAGCAACATGCCGGAATCAAGGGAATTAAAACGAGCTCGGGACTGGGTTTCGGGGACGGACTTGAAGGGTTCAGGGGCTAACGGGAGTACGAGTAAGCACGCGTAGCATGGCAGAGTCAGAATAACCTACTTTTCGAGCGAGGTGGTTGAGGTCGAGTTTCAGATTTTTCTCTGGCTTTCTCCTTCTCCTTTTCTTTCGAATCCTTCCTACCCCTTCCCAGGGTCCACCACTTTTCCTTCTCTTCTGCCTTGATCTTCGTGACTGCCGTCATCGGTTGCGGTACCGATGGTACATTCGTAACTTCCCCTAAAGCACCTCCTCCAGACCCCCATCTAAGCCCATCTAATCCAGCTCGTGACTTTTTCTTCTTGACCATGACGATTTCGCCAATCTCAGGGTCAGTCGGGTCAACGTATATCTCAAACCCGCCGGCTCGTCGCGAAGTCGAACCTCCACCGACTCGTCGTACAACATCAGAAAGGTCCTTACCACGGTCCTTCTGTCTATCCTTGCTACTCCCGCCGAGTAGACCCAGTTTGGACTTTTTCGGCACCAGTCGCTTGCGGGGCTCAGCGTCTGTTTTCGGAGCCAACGGCGAAGGCACAGAAGGCACTGCTGTCCAAGAAAATTCCAAGGATGTACTGGCCTCTGACGAAAAGCCAGATGCGGATGGTGTAGCAGCGACCAGGCGGATGGACGGAACGTCAGATGGATGAGATGGGGCATCTGTTGGACGTGACAGTAACGGGAATGTATTCCGCATTCTGTCGTATATATTTCGTGAATTTGATGAAAAAAAAAATATTGCTGTAAAATCGATAGCAGTCGTTAAAGATAAATCGAAAATTCGTTGAAAATTCTGAAAATTGCTGAACAAATTGAGAGTTTGTGAATATTTTTGGAGATGTGTCTTGTGTGGTAGGAAGCCTCGTAAGCACGTTAATTGAATCTATTTCTGTCACTTGCTGGATCTCTAAACAGAGCACGGTAAGCATACAGCTTGCAATGACTTTGCAAATTCAGATAGAACAGGATGCTACGGACCTTGTTCACAGCAGTCCCCCTACCCTAGCCTCTCACTGCAAGTATATTCGCTGGCAAGTGATTTCAGCTATCCGTCCGCGTTGAGGAGAGAGAACAAGAGCCGGCTGTAAACACCGCCAAATTCAACATTGCACCAATTAAGTCACGTGGTCGTGCTTAGGCGCCCTACTGTTCCTACCCTCAGATGTCTACCGACTCCATTATTCATCGTGATCTACCCTCACGCCCCGTTAAATTTATCTCATGTGATGGTACCATATAACAACTGGTTAGAATGTTCAAGTGGTCTGCAGTGCTAGTGAACATGCGTATTTTGTAAATACCAACAAAGGTATAGGGCCTTGCAGGCTTCCTGTTCTCTCTTCACCTAATGCTCCTAATGTTGAGGGTGCGTTCCCAGATACCGAATTGAAGACGCCTGCTATCTGGCTCTAATGCTTTACTGTGCCTCTCGGTCCATGAAACTAATATTGCCTGGACAAGATAAAACACAAAGGATTCAATCTCAAGGTCGAGACTTTTAATGCATTGACTTTTGAGCCCATAGATTCGACATTCTAATACACTGTAGAACTAAAAGCATCACCCCTTTTATTCAAACAACACAGAAGTCCAGACTACATTGAATACACTTCACTAAAAATCAACTTCCTCAATCTCCATGATATTCAATAGTCTGATTTTGGGACACGGCACTGAAGGCTCCTGGTTGAATATCCAATTTGTTACCTTCAAAGTGACGAAACTGAGGCAAAACACTTGGATCTTGCATGGTAAGTAAGTACATTTGTACAGCAATGAGCAGCAGCAAGAAACCAGCCCTGCTATATGGGGTTCATCAGGGTTCATCCTTAGTTATCTGTTATCATCTTGGGCAGTGTCCGACGGAGCCAGGACGGAGCCAACGGTGGAATGAACCAATTGCATTCCGATAGCGCATCATATGCACCATACGGGATGTTCTTTGCACCGCAAGTTGATACTATTTTAATCTGTTTAACGCAGATCGAGTCTTCCTCCACCTCTCCGCGAATCTCTCTGGTAGAAATTCCCATTTTATTTTGCAAGTCTCTCAGGTAGAGCAACATTTTTCTATCATTCCTTTACACATACGAGAATAATTGGAGAGTTATGGTCTCATTGGTTTGGACCATTATCACAGTGTGTTCCTATAGTTGTTATCGCTCTAAATACTACACTGACGAAGACCATTGCTGATCTTGAATTCTAGTTCGTCAGCTTATTCCTTCTCTTTTCCAATGACTCGAACGTCTCGGCTCTACCCGCAGGTCCAATTGCGATCTTGCCTTCTCGAAAGATGGTCTCGAACGAAATGTCCCAGCGTATCGCCGTTGAACTTGAACGTCGGATCCTCTCGTCTCGAAAGGTAGAAGCGCCTTTGTGTCGGAACCTTACGGAGGATGACTTTGAGAAACGTATGTAACGGTGACTGTGCCTATTTACTGTCTCAGCTTCAGTTTGAAATCTGAACTGATGTTTCGTTTTCTTCGCTTACCACATTTCCACCACTCCAGTCCCCGGCGCTAGCAAACTTAAGGCAATGGCGACGAAGAGATGGGGCAAACATTTCAGTATCAAATTGAATGATCCAAAGGTGCTCAATCTATTCTATCGCATTTGTTCAGTGAATTTTGACCATATTACCGGCAGGAACCAAAATACTCTGCTCAAGTTTGTGTCAAGCCGACCACGGTCAAGTTCACTGGTGTGTAATATCTCAGTTCGCGAATAAACAATAAATTTACTGTTACGACCGACGGCCAGGGAAGCCCGAATGCCATGTAACAAATGCCACTACAGGAGGTGAGCTTACTGGGACGACTGGGTGTGTATTATCTGCTGCTCTTGTACATATAGAGGCTGAATGCTACCCTTTTGTTTATCCTAAATTCTTCAGCACTAGCGCTCTGGGGATAGCTCAAGGTACTACGACGTCAGGGCAATTTACTATCAGCTGTATGTGTCTTCACGGAGCGTTTTTGTCCGATGTTCAGCGATCCTATCACAGCGGCCGCCTCCATTAGTTTGTCCTCCTCGTTTATGACCTCTGTCAGCTTTCCAGCAATTACCGATATCATGGATGCGACGACCGTCAATGTGGGCATTACTAACACCCAAACCACAAGGCAAGCAACGACCAAGCATTCCATATAAGTATATTGAACTGACCGGACCTCGATTTCTGTTCATGAAAATACAGTTTTACAACAACATACACCAGCACGACTACGATGACTCTTACAATGTCCTCACCATCGGGCGAGTCATGTAATGCTAGCGTACGTCGACCCTCGCCTCTTTTGTTCGTTCCATGCGTTCTTACTGACGGAATATCTGTTTCAATGTTTGTAGCAAACGATGAAAATGTGTACAATTCAGGCAATTGGCGAGATAGTGCTCGTTGCCCAAGGATTCGTCGGCTTTGATTACGGCTCAGCTGTGGTAGATCAGACCAAGAAAACAGCAAAGGGTGAGGAGAGCGAGAAGCATTACAAATGTCGGTTTTCTCTTCTAGTTGGCATGATTAGAAAGCTTGACTAGGGATGACGCTACTGTAGGGTTCCTTCCGTTCGACTCCGTGTCGGAGGCGGATGTGTCAAGCACTGCTACTTTTCAAGGCTCGACAACTTCAAATATTCATGGAAAGTACCAGGGAAATTGTGCATGATCGTATGATTTTTGTTGTTTCATGACTTGATGACTATGACGGACAATGTGAACACTGAGTACCAGAGGCCTATCTTCTTATCCTTTGCCTATGTACTTGTATCAATGTATCTACTACTACAAGGGACATAGACGTATATGTAAATGTACACTAATAAACTGGTCATTCAAGCAATGAACTTCACTTACATTACAATGTCCGAGGGGGTGTATGACTGTCTCCGACTCACATATTTTTTGTGCAGATTGAACAGCATAGAGTTCTCGAGCAGGAACACTATGGAATCCATGTGAACCGTATGCCAAAGCTTGGTTTTATTGATGCAGTCAACCCTGAAGCCTTTGGATTTGTCAATGCTTCAGAGGTTCTACGTGGATGTCATATCATTCCTGCATTTGAGCATGGGAAGACTGACCAATTCCTGATCGGTCTTGCTAGACAGGAAAATGAGGATAATGAGGACTTTTTCCGATTCTATGTCAATATGTAAGTTATTGAGCATCAAATTCTATCTTTACTGATGCTTTTCTTGTTAAAAAGGTGGGCCGATCGTGACATGTTCATGCGATTTCGAGGAGGTGGTGTTGGGCACAAGTCAACGTTAGACGCAACCCGTATATTCGAAACTCAGAACAACATTCCATTGATTGATCAAGATATCAGAACACCGGTCAGTGTTCCAAACTGCGAAAACGATGGTGATAGCAACGATGAGGAGGAGGAAAAAGTTCATAGTGTAAATAATGATGATGATGACAACGATTATCTTGCAGGTGCCGAGGACGGTGAAGATGAAGGAGAGGATGAGATTTATGAAGGGTTTGCAGAGTATGAATGATATGTCTAGTTGATGCACCTTGTGTGACCTTGTGCGGCCTTGTGCATTGGACCCCTCCTTGCACTGACTTGTGATTTAGATACATACCTTGTACTGCCTTGTATTGCAGTGCGGGTAAGCCTGATGCTCGCAAATCACTATGAGTAGTTTGCATTTTTTCTGATGCAGTGCTATGCATTTTGGGTCAACCTTCAATAACGCCGTCTCTCAGTTATACGGTCCCCGAGAGGCGGTTAGTACATACGGGGCAAGTTTGGTACGTACGGAGTACTTCCCCAACAGATATATTGTCACATAATCCACTGGAAGGATAGGATAAGTATAAATAGCAATCAGAGGTATCTGGAATATGTCATGAAGTACGTAGCCCCTATCATTTTCCTTTTCTCACCGTCTCTACGCCCTTATTTGTACGATACATCACTCCATCACTTTCACGTCCCA
>MU795288.1:0-32385 GCA_027886305.1 Lentinula aff. lateritia | reverse complement strand
AGGAACGTTGAAAGTTAGGGCTGTCTGGTTGTTTGCCGGCTTTGCGAGGTGAAGTGGAAGGGTAGGGGGCTTGGCGAGATTTGCCTGAGGGTTGGTGTGCACTGGGAAATGAGGGGGTTGAGGTTGTTTGGGAGAGTTTCTGGAGCTTGGCTTCAACCCTGGCCTCCATTTGTGCTGTAGCTGTTTGGATGTCTGTAGATGCGAAGGGCATTGTAGGGTTGTTGCGGGGATCCCCATTGGCAGTAGCATTGGTAAAATTGTTTGATTCATATTAGCATCAGTTATCGGCGTAAGTATTAGCATTATTATTGGTAGTCATGGTAGCGTAGTGTTAGCGGTAGCATTCACATCGGAAGTGGTTGTAGCATTATACAGTAGCAGTTGTAGCGTTATGCGGTAGCAGTTGTAGCGTTATGCGGTAGCAGTTGTAGCGTTATGCGGTAGCAGTTGTAGCGTTATGCGGTGTTGGTTTTAGCGGATTCAGGTTGGTGTTGGATGAGGGAAGCAGGGAGGAGTAGTGATTGTTAGATGATGCCTTGGTTTACTTCATGGGGGAGTTGCTTACCTTTCAGACTCTTTTCCTGTTTTTGCTTGATAATTTCTCGACGGCTTTCTCCAATCACTCGGTCTGATATCACTGAGAGGTCAAACGGTTCCTTCCTTTCCATTGCATCGTACCAAGCTAGTCGCATCTCTGCATGGTAATGGGCCATCACCTGGTCTCCGTCTTTCTCCTGTAGCTCGCGGTGCATATCCATGTTGATGTAGAAGGCCCCGAACATGGCTATGTAATTGTTTGGCCACGTCCCTAGCCCCAGTGCATTGAGGAATGCACTCTTCGCTCGCATGACTTGAGGCCAGGATAGTCGGGAGTCAGGAATAGCGTTTGGTGAGGCACGAACGGTGTGAGATCCCACTAAGGAGACGGTTGACCCCGAGAGTGTGTCGCCGTCTTCTATTGCGAACTGCAGATGATTGGTGTCCAGAGAATCCTTGCTGCGTTCCTTCGCCTCTATCGCAGCGTCGGGGAGGAAGTACCATAGGGGAACGTACTTTCGGGCAGTCATCATTTTCTTGGCATATGGGTGAAGCTGCAGTGGGATCGAGTCTACTCCGACTCCTTTCTGGAAGCTGTATATGGGCAAGTGTTTTTTCTCGGCTTCTTTCGCTAGCTCTTTCTCTTTCTCCTGCTGTTCAGCTATGGCGAGTCTCTCGGCGTCTGCTTCTTCCTGTCTCCGCTGTTCTCTCAAGGTCTCCGCGTCCTGCAGTTGTGCTTCGTATTGAATCCTCAGTGTCTCAATGTGAATTGCCCACTGGGCTTTAAGGCGTTCAATGGCGAGCTCGTCTGTGGTGATTTCGGGGACGTTCGCATCTGTGATCAGCGCGTTTCGCATGAATGCGTAGGCTCCGCTTGCAAAGTCTGGTGCGGGTATCTTAGTGGGGTCGACTTCCAGTCGTTCGGTCATTTCGTGAGGTTCTTTTAATTGAAGTAGTGAGAGAGAAAGAAGGACTGAGGTGCTACTAGGGACTAGTACTGCGAGGCTTCGACGTACGCGTGTCGATGCGGTACCAGCAAGAGCAGGGAGTACCGCATCACGTGTCCGTTCGAAGACTCTATTTTGTTACGTCTCAATACTTTGACTTTCAAACTGCCATCTATCTAACCGATCAATATGTCGAAGTGCTCTCACCTTCGCTGCCGCTCTACTTCAGCGAGTACGATACCCGTTCCATGGAAAATCTTCTTCTTAGATTTATGACAGCCCTCCGGAATCTCTTCCGCTCTCTTCTCAAGATATATGAAAGGCCAAACGACTATGCTATTGACTCTGATCAAGTCAGTTCCCCTTATCCTCGCTCATACCGGTATTCTGGAACCACAGTTCAGTTCACCTACATCAAGTGAGTCAGCCAAATTCGCCTCGTATTCACTGCTTGTACTGAGGGTGATCAAGATATCATTGTCAAATTTGGATACGGGCCTTATGGAGTTGAGGCGCACCAGGCAGCAGCTGAATCTGGCTTTGCCCCAGCTCTGCTGAGCTATTCCAATCTCGCTGGTGGGTGGTGGATGGTAGTAATGGAAAACTTGGAAAGTGACTTTCAACCATGCGACGATTTTAACATACTCGAGCCGCCTTGCAAGGATGCGATTACAGTGTGTGTGTCGAAGTTTCACAAACTGGGTTTTTTTCATGGTGATTTGCGTGACACGAATGTGTTTGTGCGTCAAAAACACGATAGATGGCAATGTCAGCTCATTGGCTATGATTGGGCTGGGCGAGAAGGAGAGGTCGTGTACCCGATTGGAGTGTATAGCACTCACAGTGTCTGGCGACCCGAGCTTCATCTAGATGGACAGTTGATTACCTCTGAGCATGACAATTCAACGGTAAACGAATTCTTGAGACGACGCACTAAAATCATTCGTTTTTAAAGTAATATTCATTGGAACTATACTGAATCTATGCGATGGTTTTGGTCGGTTGTCTTATGACTGTCACACCTCCCGCCAGCAAACATCTCCACTATATGTTCGCGCATATCGAAGGGGATAAACTAGTGGAGGGCCTGATGGTTCGGCGTACGACTATGGAGGTCCAAGAGATATAATCCTTCGAAAGTATATCAATTTACGGAATCGAAAACTGGGCTCGATACATCTAAAGTCTATTCTGTGTCGTCAACTACTGGACCATGCCGTGTAAAGTCTCCTTTTCTTCCCCAATTGCAATTCATATGAGTCTATCAATAACTGCTTTGGTAGCTCTTCTGCGTCTTTCTACCAAGATATAGCTGACTAAAAGTCGGAAATATTGGTGAATATTGTATCTTTCAGAAGACATCATCCTGCATGATGACTTACCAAGCAATCTGTCCAGAAAACCGATAGCTTGTGGCTGCACATCCCAGGATGCATGGCGCGACATGAGAAGCACCAGGAAATAGCGTTTGTGAGGCTCATACACAACGGAAGGGGATTTTACCTCGTCGCCTACGCGTACAAGCTGGCTTTTTGTCAGATAAGACAAAATCGGGATAATGGAGCTTTATAGTACCTGCAGTCTACGATTATGCGTTTTCCAGCGCCATTCCAGGCCTTGTGGATCAATGAAAGTGCCTCCTCTAATGCGGGGAAACGCTCAATGGGCGCGCTCAAAAGCGAGTGGTGGTAACTTACATTTTGTCTGAAGTTGGCTTGAGAAAGTCGATGTCCGACATCCATTGCCCTAATTCCTCTCCTGGGGCCACACTATTCAAAAACCGCACTCTAAACCTCCCATTTTGCCACTTATTCCCACTGACTTGCTCGATCTCCGCAATGAGCCGTAGGGTTTGCGTGTCTGGGTCGAGGATATTGATCTTCGTCAACTTTGGATGCCAGTATCTAGTGACAACTTCATAGTAGAGCGAATCATCTTTCGTGGCAAGGGTCGTGTTGCGCACGCTGTTGGCAGTGAAGTATAGCTTTTGCTCCTGTTCAGCAGTAGCCTGGGATGACTGAGAGGGAGGGTATGCCCAGTTCGGTGTGCGAGACATGTGTGATGTCGATGGTCACAACTTGGGTCAAACACTGGTCGTAGAGGAAGCAAGAACAGAGATTCGGAACATAGCTTTACCTTCGGTCATTTATTGGTGTACCTTGACTCAGGCCGTGGTGTTCTTTGTGGGATCACTTTAACGATTCTGGGAGAGCGGAAGTGGCTTTCACTGTTGACCGGAGGTACCGAGTGGCATTCCCGAAAATGATAATGGTATTTTCGACGTTCGCAGATCCGGTATAGGACAGGTATAGGACAAGTATATGAACCACGCGTGGACATTTACCATATGCAGGAACTCGGTCACCTTGGGTGCTATTCCGGTTATTCGGTAAATGGGCAGTGATATCGTACCCTGGCTCTTCTTGTTATCTCTTTGACTTCTGGTGCCCTTGTTTCGAAAGATTGAATCCTTAGGATTAGCTCTTGTGATCACTGGGGGTTTTCGGACCCGGGACTTCTTTTGTGAAGTATGCAAGGTTCCCCCCTACAACACAGAGTAGTGAACGCGGCGGCGTCAATTGCCAGCTCACCTTTTCATTCCCCAGGGACGATGGTGCATGCGGTGCATTAGTGATAATCCCTGCAACCCGCATATAACGCCTGGACTGAGCCGTACTGAACCAGTCTTTACATCCCTTTACTCTACATATCATCAAGACGAATTTGCACTTGGTCGACTGTAGCTGCCAGCGTGGCATCTCCAACCAATAGCGTTAGTTTCTTCCCCTTGGTGACGTTCGCGGATATTTTTTTCTTCGCATTCATAGGTGGACCCACTGTCTTGGTCAAGATTCTTCACGAGGTCTTAGGTTACACGATCAACGGCATGCTGCTGTTGGTATTGGTTCCACTGACTGCCTCGATGTCGGGTCGTGGGTTCATTGAGACCTGATATTCGAATGCGACTCAGTCCTCTTATTGGCTGCAACACGACCACTTATCAGTCTCGTATTTTTCACTATGCATGCATCCTCGACGACAAATTCGCGCCGAAGGTCTCTGTCCATTTTCGTGTCAAGTTCTGCTGGGTATGCCTCGGGAAATGATTAGAAAGCGCGTAAACGAGATTAGTGATCCAACTTATTGTTGTTCGGCCAAAGAATGAACCTTATCCACTGGGATGGCAGGGAGAGATGGGAGAACGATCTTAGAAAGTGTTTTACCATAAATATGCCTCCAACTTTTAGATAATACAACAGTATAATTCATATCCTATCCTATCCTATCCTGAATTCTCCTCTAGAAGTTGTTGGCCCTTCACCGACTTCATATCGGAACAATATAGTCAAAGCATACAGGCTAAATGTAAATGCACTAGAAGACCTTTCCAATGATAGGAACACCTTCATGGCAGGAAGACTGTGGCAATCGTTGTTGAGGCCTTTTGAAGCTTCGGCTACCATTACAATGTTCAGGTCTAGGTTCAAACAGCTAGATGCGTTGATCTTGTGGCCTGTCAACTTGGAGTCAGCTTGAACGCGGAGGAGTTGAACTGCCTAACTTCTGCTGCTGAAATTCCGCTTGAGGCATTCGCTACCGATTCAGCGAGGGTTTTGCTTTACCTTTGGTGCTATCCCCGTCTCATTCACTAACCTGATAATTGTGGCTCATCATCGCACTACAAAGCTTGGCAAGACCCCCGGCAGACTTTATGACAAGGCGGAGATAACTTGGAGATTTTATCACCGTCAAAGTCCAGCAGCGAAAACATAACGTGTTGATTAACTTTGAGTGAGTTCGGTCAGTCAGAGTAGTACAGCGTGAATGCTTCTCTCTCAAAGAGATAGCTTGTGGAACTAATCGGGATGTGCAAAGAGAAAGAGCGGGAGAGCTTGATGAATGACATGTGATGAACCAGATCTGCCGCAGTAAGTAAAGAAATCTTTAGCGTATGTCGTGGACATAACATGTGGTAGCGCAACTGATAGGAATGCGAAGGACGAGATATATACACCGTATAGAAGTCGTATAGACCCTTCCACTATGGGCGCTCGATCATCGGGAAGAAGGATTGCCCGTATCGTCCTGAATCATCCCAGTTCGGTTTTGATGCACGGCAGGCAACGAGATCAACCAACATCTAGATGATGATGATCTCTGAGCCTGAAATACGGAATAAACAAACGGGGTCAGACCACATAAAACCGAGAAAAGCTTCAGCTTCATAGACTCGAGCCGAAAATTCGTCTTTTCAGGCGACCCGACTTTCGAGAGCCTAACAATTTGGAGACATGCAGTCGAATTTGTCTTCTCAGTGACTTGGTAATCACATTGGCAGCCCCGATCCTCTAAAATCATCGATAATTGGTCGTTGAGACGAATCCGACCATGCAGTCATCCATCTTGCCATAGATGAGCGTAGATATGACCCATTGGGGGTGGTCTGGGTGCAGTATCCATAGTGTGTGGTATCCTGTGGTATCGATTCGTCCTAAATGGAGTGGCGCTTCTCCTTGGGGATAAGAAAGAAGATCGAGTCAGGATCCGGAGTGCAGTCTAAGTAAACTGGCAACCTACATGAGCTTATAACATATCGCTCCCATACGTTTCCTCATATCTTACGATGATCAAATAATGTCCTAGAAACATTGCATTCATGATCAGACATGTTCGAGAGAAAAACGTTGGCACTCATCTGGGGTTGAAGTTTTACCAACGATCGGTTCCAAGTGTGGCGAGATGCGAATAGTAATCACAAGGTAAGATGGTGGCTGATTGCGAGTGCGAAGCTTCTCATTTAGTAGTGCGCGATTCTAACAATTAAATTCGTGAGACCGGAATGAATGTCCACGCGAAATAAGGGGATGTGAGAACGCGGTAGTGGTTTCCCAAATCCTGACTTTGGCTTGGAATCTTCCGGAGACTAGGAGGGGAATTTTGCCTTGAGGAGAGTAGTCAGCGTCTTTCCTGACCGTACGCCTAGAATCATGGACGTTTAATTGTTGCTGGTGTTGGTTGTATTTGCAATTGTCCAAGGCAGATTGAATGACCATAGTTCTGGGTCATATATGCTAACCTGCATCAGAATCCGAAATAGGGCAGATCGACAAACAGATACTTGCAAATAGATAATACCGATAGTGATTGGACGTGAGCTATGAACGGAATCTGCTTCCAGATTATCATTGGTCAATGGCTACGGAAGTTTCGGAGGAGGAAACGGATTTGTTTAGTAGGGCATTGAAATAAATTAGGGACTTCAAAGAGGAAAGATGGAAACCGCCATGTACAGTGATTTACGACAGCAACCAACTAGCGAAGATGTCGTTGAAAGACGAGTACGGAGCGCGAAGGGTGGTGATTATCAGCGATCTGCTGTTGAAAGAGAATTCCAAGTAGAATAAAGGGGTTGGAAGCAATGTCTTGCAGTGCACGGGATTTGAAAATCTTTCAACGAATGAGTACAGGGTCCAAGCATTGACTCCGTATGACAGCCTATTGATCCCGGGAAGCATGAATCACAAACTGATTTCTGAATGAATCAATGGAATGGAAAGCGTGTAGTATGTCCGGCACTGTGGCACAACGGCACGACTAGAACACGAGTTTATGAACCTAGTTGGAGCTATGAAAAATAGATGCGGGCCGTCGATTGACTATCCGAAAAAGGAACCCAAAGGAGATGAGGCGTTAAGTAGCAGGGGTGAACGTGAGCCTATCCTCCTATGACAATTCCCGTGGGTCACAGAACGTTTTTCCTTGGGGAAAGTTCTGATTCTGTCTGGAAAGCTGTTTCCGAGGAAATATCCCTGACTTTACACAGGCAGGGTCTGTTAGACGGCACCGGTATGAGTTAGGCAGTGTCATCGCAAAGGTCTAGCAGTGACGCTGAGCAGGAAATAAAATGAAAATGAATCAGCGTTCATGAAGAGATTGTGGCGAAGTAGTGAGGAAACTTTTTTAATGAAGGCAGTGAGCACAAGGCGGCGCGGCGCTTGTACCAAATGGAGATGAAAGCCGACATTAGCGCCCGTAGCCGTATGTAGAACACGAGGTACAGTCTGATTCGGGGTGACGCTTGCGGCGTTTCCGAATTACGGGTTGCTTTATAACCCCCACCTCAATTCGCGACATCCTTTCTGACTTTGAACTGCAATTTGTGGCTCAGCCCCCCATTGCCCCACAATCATCCACTATAATTTCCTTACCATTCCTCTCCTCATCTTTCAATACTGCCCCTCCTCCAGACGGCCGCCTGGATTATAGCAGTTTCCCTACAAATCATACTAGGCGAACTGACTTGGGGAATTACTGGGTAAACAACGAATACTGCGAAATTCCGCCCTAGTCCACAGAACAGGACAGAATATACCGTATCTTGCACAATTATCTCGAGTTACACAGTATGGACGCTATTCGTTCGCTAGTACAACCGCTCGTTGGGCCGTCTACTGTTTCCTCTGCAGGAATGATAGATGGTATGAAGCTTGTTGTGCTTGGAGGAACTGTCGCAACTGCGAGAAAAATGGGCAGTAGAGCTTGGTTAGTCCGGCTTGCGCGTATACTTGAACCTCAGTGCTAACTTAAAATATAGGAATCACTTCGTGAACTGTGAGCATCATGATACATTGCAACTATCCGGCGTCACAACTGCGTACCGCAGCCTTCCTGCTTTCTACATGCCTTTGTCGTGCAATTCATATTACTGACTGAACTATCAATTAGCATTCTTCTTGACGGCTCACTTCTCCGAAGATGATTATCCATACGATTGGCTCATGCTCTGGTTATCTCGGCGACCCGAATGGCAACGGTCACGCGAATTTGAGACCACGACACGTCTGGCAACGCCACTCTCCGGCGGCTCCAATTCGTCTTCTAGTCGAACGGCCGACAACTCTTTCGGGGACGAGGACTACAGAGAGTGGTGGGCAGAAGATCCAGCTGAAGAGCAACCACAAGTGTATAGTTATGATGGCGACGACGTGCCTGGTAAAGTCAAGACGCGGGTAGTGTTTCAGCCAACATTCGACACTACACATACGATTTATTACAGAGGGCACTGGCTAAGAGTCAGGAGGTGGAGGAAAGGTGATGATATGGGCAGTAAGCCCAAATCTCTCTGTTTCTATAGTATTTAGTCTAACAAAGTAAATTTTTTCAGATAACGGAGGATGGGGAGGCAGTTATGGATATAGCTCTGGCGGAGGAGGAGAGATGTTGAGTGTCAGGTATTCTCGTCCTCCCGTATCTCTGATTTTCAGTGTTAATTAAAACATCTTCGTACAGTGTTGTTGCTAGATCCAACACTATCCTCAAGCAACTCGTATTGCAAGCTAAGCGCGAATATGAAGCAGAAGCTATCCATCGCATTCAAATTTATTTTGCCGATTCTCATGGAGGCTGGAGGTGGCTTTCTTTCCCATCTATCTGACACCGGTAACTCAATATTGGTTTCATAGGTGGACAGATTCCCGTCACAAACGTCCCATGAGCAGTATTGTCTTGAATCCTGGTTACAAAGAAATGCTTTTGAGCGATACTAAGGATTTTTTGAACAGCGAGAAGGTATACTCAAAGTCCTAATTTGACGTCTGTCTTATCTTATTTTCCTGGTAGTGGTATGCAGATCGTGGTATCCCATTTCGTAGAGGTTACCTTTTGCATGGTGTACCTGGCTCAGGAAAGTCTTCTCTGATACACGCCATCGTAAGAGTTCTCTCTGTATATTGATCACAATTATCGGCTTACTTTCCAATTATAGGCTGGGGAACTCATGCTTGATATATACGCCTTATCGCTTTCTGCTGCCTGGATCAACGATGCAACACTCACTACCCTCATGGGTCGCGTTCCCGCGCGTTGCATCGTTCTCCTTGAAGACCTTGACGCTGCGTTTACCCGAAGTACTGGACGCCGTTCCAAGAAGGATAAAAAGCGCAAGGACAAGAAGGACAAGAAAGATAAGAAGTCGAAAGACAAGTCGAAGTCTGATTCCAATAATAATAGCTCTGGCACCACCACTGCGATAAATTCTGGGTCATCTTCCAGGAGGCGCAGAACTGGTACTTCCGGAATCAACGGAGGCGCGAACACTACCGACGCTCTGAGCGAAGTGAATACTCTCAGTTTGAGTGGCTTGCTAAACGCCCTCGATGGAGTCGCTGCGGCAGAAGGAAGATTGCTTTTTGCGTAAGTGCTTTTTTGTCTATTAAAGGCCTCTTGTTCAATGGGTGTTCCTCCTATTAGGACGACGAATCATCTGGACCATCTTGACCCTGCCCTTTCGCGTCCCGGACGAATGGATGTCTGGATTGACTTCAAGAATGCCAGTAAGTGGCAGGCAGAAGCTCTTTTCAGAAACTTTTTTCCAAGTTGCGAGGATGATTCGAGCTCTGGGGATCAGGAAAAAAAGGCTTCTAGAGCATCAACGCCGACGCCCGCGTCACCCTCGTCGTCATTGCCTTCCCTTAGGTCCTCGTTCTCGTCTCCGTCTCCATCTTATCGCCAGTCCCGTGCTAGCTCGATAAGTCCTGCCGAACCAACCGACGACGGCACCATCACCCTAGATCCTGGCTCACTTCCCCCATCTGCCCCAGAGCTTTCTGCCGAAGAAGAAGCCGAATTCGCTGCGATGGGTCTCGTCCTACCTGACGTTCCCCGCTCTGCTTCAACGCCAGAGGGTGACATCGAAAACCTCGGCGCAGAAGGATCTGGACAGAGTTCGAGACCGAGTACAGCCTCTTCTGGCGTTGGATCTTGGGTTGGAATGCCTGCAGGATTATCATCTTCAATGACCAACTTCCCCAAGGTGACTGAGGTATCGACTCGACATACCGCAGCGTCGAATGGGACTTGGAGTCCATCTCCCAGTCTTTCTTCGTTGAGCTCCATTGGCTCTGCTGTTTGGAGTATGCCAACGTTCATGAGCTCTACCGCAAGTCTTGTCACAGGTGCGGTTGGAGCAGTAACGGGCTCTGCACCTCGTTCCCGCACAGCATCGTCTCCCTCAGTGCCTCGAGCCAATTCCTCCGCCTCGCCTCAACGTCTGCCCCAATCTAAGACGCAACGACAACACACGCATTCCCCTGCTCCTCTTTCTCCATCAGTCTTGTCCAAGCTAGCGCAAGAATTCGCGCAGAAAGTTCCGGACGAAGAATTCAGTGTGGCTGCGCTGCAAGGCTATTTGCTACGGAATAAGAGTCGACCCGAGGAAGCTGTCAAGGGAGTCGAAGCGTGGGTAGAAGAAGAAAGACGCAACAAGGAGAAGCAGAAGGGCGGAAAAGGCAAAGGCAAGGGTTCTGATGAGGAACGGAAGAAGAGAAGAGAGCAGAGAAAGGAGAGAAGGGAGAAGAAGAAGAAAAGTAATGAGCAAAGTATTCCAGTATCTCCTGCTGTTGCTGGTAATACGAACCAGCCTTCTGATCCACCGAGTGCTCCCCCTACCGACTCTATGATCCTCATGCCGCTCTCTCAATCTGACCCAGTATCTGCAGCTCCTGTGGTTCTTTCGCCAACTATAATGGCCCAGCCCCTTCCCGTCATTCCTATTCAGAAAGCAGTCCCTCCTGAACCTGAAGCGAACACGAAGAAGACTAAGTCAAAGAGCAAGTCGAAATCACGGAAGAGCAAATCCGCTAGTAAATCCGATGATAATCATGGCTCGGATAGTGATTCTTCCTCTTTATCGAGCACCGACAGCGAGTCTAGCTCTAATTCTGACTCTGATAGTGACTCGAGTAGCGATTCTAGTAGCGATGATGACGATGAGAACACCGATCCTCGTCCTCGACAGAGCACGACTTCTATGGCGAGGTCTCCACCATCGCCTCCTATACCGTCATACGACTGGTCTGTCGAACCCACAGCTTGGGAAGCCACCCCTGCAAATGGTGGCTGGGGGAAAGGCTGGTGACTTACCACGGTTGTAGGTCGGATTGAGAACGCTGAGAGAAGGAGAGGAATCATCGAAGAGGAGAGCATGTTTAGTTTTACCCCATCACATAACGAAAGTGCGGCTGTGGATGCGAAATCGCAAGATGGGGATGAAGAAACACGATGTTCCAATTGGAAATCTCCTGGTGATATTTCCGACCTCATGTCTGTGGAGGATAAACCCTCTCTCGTAGATGGTCATTCAGAGTACGAGTCACTTTCGCCGAACGTTATTGATAGAAGTCAGGTTAGAAACCTTGCCTCATTTTCTTCCTCTGCATATGCCTTACAAATGATGCTGCAAGCACATATATATGCTGTCGTGGTCCAGTCTTATCTGCTTCATCTTTATGCTTCGATTTTATTCTGGTTCTCTGGTTCAGATCGATTTTCTTGACCTAGTTGAACACAGATAATGCCCTTACGTGCTTCTTTTCTTCTTGGGTATTGCTGGTAACCAAACTGTCTACACCGAAGCTGTACTTCACTCCCATTATTACTGGAATGCATGTATTGAAATTAAGAATATCATATAGTATAATTACTTGACGACAATATTTGAGAGCGCGGCAATTACCTTTGTCAGTCCGTTGCTGAAGTTAAATTAGACTTGTACATCTTCACCTGCCAAAACCAATACTCATCTGGCTTGACCCAGTCCTTATCTGGAATCTGGTGAAATTCGAGTATTGTCGGAACCGGATTCTTCTTGTCCATGAAGAGCAAAACCATCATACGATTCCTCACCGCGATTTCGAGCCTTTCCTCCTGAGGAATATGACGATTTGAGTCAGTGTTCCTGCCAAAGGGAATAAAGGATACGAGGTTTACAGTGAGTCCCATCTTTTGTGCGAGAGCCATTGGAACTGGATCGACAGATTGTAAAGAGAGCGAATCGACGTCATTTGGGTCTTGACCTCGCCTTTCGAAGGCAAACCAAACAGCGAATTTGGCAGGAGAGTATTTGGAGAGATGACCTTTGTAAATCTCAAGACAATGAAAAGCCTATGGAGCGGAGCCTCAAAAATGGTTCGGCAAACAAAGAAGAGCAGCTCTCACCGCATATTCCACCGCGTTATTGTTCTTCCGGTACCATTGCTTCATTGTGAATGGATTGAAATATTCTCGTCCTTCGCTTGTAGCCTTGGCCGCTTCCTCGTTTATTTGACGCATTTGGATACAAATGGGCTTATGTTCAGGCCATCGTACTCTAGAGAGCGCTTGGGTGAGTATTCAATAGCGAAAAGGAAGTATGGGGCGTACTTTTGACATTGCTTACTGCGAACAACGAGCAGACGAGCAGAGGTTAGACGATTACAGCCCCTGATTTTTTTTCAGCGACAAACCTGCAATATTTCGAGCCCTTACATGCAGAGCATATTGCAAAATCTTTTTCACCAGGAAACTTGCCACATGCTTCACAGATCTGCCTAAGGGAAGCACTGGATGGAATGGCATTCAACAACCGGTCTTTGGACATCACTATCGGTTGACCCAGAGCATTGCTCGTAAGGACGACGGAGTCGTTGGGTATTTTTGATGGCTTGAGATATTTTGAGCTTCTGATGAAATATATGAAGATTTTACCACTTACATCGATGGCGAACGCAGTGCCAAAAGAGTCATCCATTTCTTGATGGAGGAAAAGATAAGAAATGCGTCAGGTGATCGATAAGCATTGAACATCCTACCGAAACATGCTATCCTTCAACGGAGCGATTCTAGCTCTGTTGCCATAAAATATTTGGGAATAATTGATTCCGGTCAATTTGTAACCTTTGGTGGAGGTGTTCGTCATTTATCTTGATTATATCCGCAGAATCCGAGTCTGGTTTACAGGTGTTAATAAACTAATTAGTTACAGCCGTTTTCAACAATAGCGTGCTCCTACTCGCTCCTATCTTAACAAGTCGCTTCTTGGTCAAAACTATAACAGGGGCCGCACAATGTAAATGATAGAATTTCAATTTTGTTTAGGTAGGGCAGATGACATGGTGTGGGGGGGAGGGTCATTGCTTTAGATCGATTCTCATTATCGATACCCTGCCTAACAAGAAATAAGGCAAAAAACATCACAAGACTCGAGATTTACAAGCGTCCTGTTCAACGTAATCTACAAGAATCGATACTGCGATGTCAACATTACACAGATACGACGCGGAGCGCAATACAATGCATTCAACAGCTTTATCCCTCTATTGAGGGCGCCTGCCCCCGAAGAATTTCGAAAGTCTTTGCTTCTCCCGCTACATGTCGGGTGTACTGATGTATAGCAGTATGACATGTTGGCGACCCAAAATCCCACTCTTTGTTGTCGATCTGACGTTCGATGTGGAATCCATCATTTTTTTTGCGGAAAGCAAAACGGACTTCGATTGGGGGTCTTTCGAAAAGTGGCCTTGGCTGACCAAACCACCCATACACCACTACAAGTACAGTCTGGAGCCTCTGGTGTTGGTTGAGTGCTTCCCGGATTTTGAGCGTGAGTTTGCGTCCTGACGATTCTGCAAATCTATGGAGGTCCGCGTGCCTTAACGTCTCGTCATGTTGATTCTTGAAAACACCACAGAATCCCTGCACTGCGAGTATCTTCAAATGCTCAAGTTCTGAAAGGTTCCTCAGAACGAGCATACTCTCCAGAAGTGTAGCCTGTGAATGTCGCAAAGATATGCATGCCGTTAGAACGACTAGGTATTGAAGGAAGGGGAACACCGACCGTTGCGCTCTGATTGAATGTACATTGAAGGTGAGTCAAATTCGGACAAGCTTCTACGATGGTGTGAATATCATATGAACAGATCCCTTCAACAAAGAGCTGATGGTGACGAGTGTCCTGTACGATTAGTCGACGAATTGTGGCTGTTTGCTTCAGATCCTTATAGAGCTCGTCTCTTTCCACCACCTCGTTGGATCTTCTGTCAATTAAGACCACCAGTGACTCTAGTGGTCGTCTACCATTTTTACACAACTTCCCCGCCTCTGGTAGATACCCACTGAATCGTGTCAAGTTTGGAACTATGTCTTGATTTTCAGTAAAGGACATCTCATGGAGACAGTGGTATGCTAATTCTCTAATATCTCGGTGGCGTTGAATGAAGGTCGTGATATCAAGCGCTCGGGTGTGTTCCACAGACTGGGAGAAGCTTCTTCTGTCAGTGAGCGAAAACACCTCAAGCGATGGGAAAGTAAAAGCTCTATCATCGAATTGGGCTTGAAGATCATGGAAAGGCTTTCTCTGCCCGCCGGGAACTTCGATGCAAAGTCTAGTCAAATTACCGCAACGTTCGCCAACTTGGCTTAGAAACTTGGAGAATGAGCGAGGATCTGCTGCGGTTGGACCATCAACTATAGATGCCTCACACAAAGGTTTTGATCAAGTTACCTTCGTCGTCCAAGGGCCTGTGGAACTCAATAGATAATAGCGAAGGACCGAGGGCCATTTTCTGAGCCACGTGAAAGCTGAGTACATACAATGATATTTCCGAAGCTTGGGAATGATACGAACCAGTTTAACCAGACTCTGCCTGAAATCGTTTACCGGAAAGCAGCAGCGGATAGAAAGCTGCTGGAGAGACCCAAAAGGCTCCTTGCCCTCATCTATATTTCCGATAAGTTTTGCAAAACTTGTAGTCCCGATGTGTAAATCAATTGTCAATGACCGTAATGTTGCCTTCCGGCCATATAGGGAGATATTGTGCAATGCTCGTGGCATGTGTTCTTGCACGATACGGGTAAGCTTGACTTCTTTTCGATGTGCTTCTGGGCCCCCCAAGTCCTCGTGTGGAATCCATATGTCCAGATGTCTGACAAAGGCAGCTGGATGTGTGTCTCGGAGAGGGTATCTTTCATTCTGAGCTGTAGCAAGCGTAATTAATCCCTTTACCTTATTGACGGATTTAAATAACTCGGGGTTGTAGGCAATATGGAGATTTTGAGATACGAAGGTTAACGCTAATAAACTTTGGGTATCCGTGATTTCTTCTGCAACAAGGTGGTGCAGTTCCAGGGGGAGGTCATTGTAACCGATAGCGTGATGAACCATGGCAAACTGCTTGAACGGAATGTGAGAAGAATGTCAGGTAACCCCGGTTCACAGGGATATCGGACTCTCACAATCTGACGAAATTCGTGGCAAGTACTGACTGGTAAGCTGGGGAGCTGTTTGTTATGGAGCTGAGAGAAACCCTTCAGCAAGCAACTCTTATAACGATTTCGATGTTTTATCAGATGATAAAGAGAATTCTGCATGCCCATGTCGACCATCATTGATTTCAACAGCAATAATTACATGATGGAAACAGCAGTTAAGAACGACTGTATGTTTTCCAAGAAAAGCAAACCATTACGGTCCTTTGTCCTTGAAATAGACAAGAAGAAAAACACAAGGCGGTCTTGGAATAGTTAAATGCTTCAGATGAGTCAAGGTGATTATACATTGAACCGCAACGAGGAGGGTGTATTTGGGGGGTGAGAAAAAGAGTCAGAAGGATTCAGTAGCGTCCCCCCTATATATTCGCGTGAACAGACGTGAACAGACAAAGCAGAGCACGAGTATCATGGTTCCATCTGTACAAATGACCTACATATGTCAAAATAATGGATTAGCATCAGAGAATGCCGACATGCACACCTTGAACAGCCTTCAAGAAGAAGCATGTCAAGTATTCGAGAGAACGAGGGTCCCCATGCTGTGACTTTCGTCTACTGTTTTAGCACAGGTACTTTCTTGGAATGTTTCAATCTCTGTTATAAGCGAGTTCTCGTTATGAACGAGAATGATCACCGCAACGGGATAACATGCCTAGTAAACTTGGAATTAAGGGGCGAAGTTTATGGAGGTAGGATGGAATGTACGCACCGCCGCGACGATGGACATGGCAGTGATGACGTTCATGGCTTGCGAGAAGCCAATGTCCACAACAGTATACACATCCAATAATATGAATACGGCATACACTGATTGTATTCCACAATATATGGCTCCGGACTCAATCAAGAGCAGGAGTATGCTCTCGGAGCGTGTTCTTTTACGAATAGACACCGCTGCCATGAAGCGATGATGATTCCTAGGGATTGATGGTCAGGAAAGAAGATACACAGATAGATGACGGCTTACCAGGCTTTGAATGCTATGAGGAAGGTCGCGAAAATATTGACAGTCAAGGATATTATGCTCGAAAGCCAGTCAAGAGTAGTGGAGCTTGCGACCTCGACACTGAGTTCAATGTCAACCCAGATACAATCAGCGACATTGACGCCTGTATTGAGAATAAGTATATATATATATATATGCTGTTAAATATTCACGAATGTCAGCTACGCACCTATATTGGCTATCATGAGAACCGCTAGAGAGATCTTCCAGAATTTGTCGTCTTGGAATAATATCCACGCTCTCCAAACAACGATGCAATCGCTCAAGAGAAGCTAGAAGAATATTTTCAGCTTCGGATAACATGGTGGTATCATATTGTTAAGAGGAGCGTGAAAGGGTACTAACGTTCACCGTTGCAGCCCACGATGGCATATATTGCCATACCAAGGTTTTCCGATCGGCCGCTTCTATTTGAGCCACCAGGCCCTCTGGTGAGGTTTTCACAAACGTATACCGGACATCGGTCACGTTGAATCCTCCAGAGTAGAAGACGTCCCAGGTGAAGCAAGTGAATATTACGAGCAGACAAACAAGTAGGATGGTCTGTGAACGTCCCCAGGTTCTTCTCCTGTTGACATATTGTCAAAAATATTGATCAGAGCTCTGGTGTTGGAGTTTACACACCTGAGAGATACAACGGCAATAATCGTTCCCAAAACAAATGCTCCTGAGAAGAATCAATATTCGTATGTACTTGTGCTTTCCCCGCCACAAAATACACGCACCATACCCGGTGACAGTTACTATCAGATTGACGGTGTTGAAGAACACGATTTGGGCTACGGAGAACACCGCCTCTTGCTCGTCGGGAGTCATTCCAAGTAGCAGAATAAGAGTAGACACCAGCAGTGAGACGGAGGTAGGGTAAAGTCAAAAAAAGAACGGAGATTTATATCATCCGCGTACTTCTAAATTAGTCTTAGCGTCAGGATAAGCTAGGATTAGCTTTGTTTACGGTTTTTGGTGAGGAGCCATCACACGGTGGATTGTCGTATAGTTAATTCGCTGTCATTACACAAATCTCAGCAGAAGAACATAGATACGATCCGTCCATCTTATATGCAGTGAGAAGCAGTGAGCAGGAGCGTTATGGGCGTTGCATAAACGAGAACACCTTGGAGTGGAGAGCGATACGTCGCCTTTTTTCGTGCCTCTTGATCAGAGAATCAAACCATCAATCAACAACACGAACCAGCCACAGGAGGTCACAGATCAAAGGGTATCCGTCAATCCCTGAGCCTAAGGGAGAATGGAAACAGGATTATTTCGTATCGAGCGTGACGCGTGAAGCCCTGTGAAGCCCCGTGGTTGTCTACACGGTGGGTTCTTTGGACGTATGCTCCCGAAAATGCAAGCTTGATATTCAAGCTCAAGTCCCCATCTAGAGTCGGAATCTAGCGGCGAAAACAGTTATTCGAAGCATATTAAACAAACTGGTAATCTCCTCCCGTGAGCATGACGCTTGTCCTACAGCTTGGAAACAAAGCTATCGTAGAGGTCTTTCATAGAGCTCTCAGACGATATATATTATAACGGTGCGGAAAATACGTACGATCATTTTTGCTCACTGGCAATACACATAGTAAAGGCGCAAAAACAACCTCTACGCTCGGTGATGTTTTCGAGAGAAGGCATCATGGAAAGATAATCGTATCATGAGCAGATCTTTCTTGCACTTGGATTCTGTTCGGCTGAAAGAGGCGCAGGAGTCACTAGTCAAAGTCAGATTAGAGTTTAGCTTAGTGATCCCGAATTCCGAGGAACACGTTCCTGACAAAATGACATATTTTCTTTCTTTCTCTTTCTCTTCCATTCTCTTTCCTCTCTACAAGAGGCGGGACCTAGTTACATATGTCTCTCGCACGTTCAACAGATCTTATGTCCTTTAACTATTGTCCTCCCCCGACACCCCCTCGTTCGTTCAGCGCTCAGTCATCAAAGGAGACCTCTCCACTTCTGGTAGAACCCCTTGGAGAATTTTCCGGTGAATTTTACTAGCGATAATGGGCATACATAAGTAAGTTTTCCCGTATGGTTGGGTGGCCGAGACGGTTGTAGATTGTAAATCGATCCTCTATTTTTTTTACCGAGGATTCCAACTTGATTGTTGCTTGCTTGGCACAGTTTTAGCCCATCGCTCCGTGAAAATTTGCAATTGTGCTTCGATAGAGGATGCAATTACAAACTACCACCCGACCACCAAGACAAAAATGCCGCCTTGAGCCATCACCCTCCACCGAATCGACCTCGCCATCTAACGACGAATGGATGTGACTTTTGACACCCGTATCTACGCCAGTTTCATCGCCGGCGTTTTCAGCAGTCGATCAAACAATACATCTGGTCAAAATATGTCGGACTTCATTCTCAAGGCCCACAAGGTATAGCGAACTCAGGATGTTATTTTGAACGACCGGACAAGGTGTACGTGTGGCTGGCTAGCGGTGGGCGGGCCAGCAGACAAGCCATGGTCTGAGCGGACCTTAGTATTCCTACTTGGGAAAGACTCTCGGCGAGTGTTACCAAGTTCCTCTCATTCGCTTCCATCTCTTCTTAATCTACATATTTACAGACTTGACTATCGATGATCGTCGAGGATAGTAGAGACTACACAACATTGGTATCATCTATGCTTGATACTCCCATCCCAATTTTCAATTCATTTTGTACCGATTTTTCCCAATCTCAATTTGGTACAGTCTTTTTGTTTGTACACTTCCAAGCCCATTCACGTCGATAACCAGTTCCAAGGCTGCAACTATCAGGATCATCTACTTCTCCAGGCTCAGTTGTCTGATTGTCATACAACATGTTATCAATGCGATGGGTGAGGTCGCTGGATAAAAGCTGGAGATGCAAGGACATATATATTCTGAAAGGAATACTTCAAAGAGAGGTTTACTACTCACATTAACTGTAGCAGTCCATTTCCACCCCGACATATATCACCATGCCATGGTTTTCATGAAATCAGTGAATTGACCTCCAGCATTGTCAGTTGAATCAACAATAGCGGTGTTTGGGAAGGACTGCCGTATAAATATGGATCGGATAACGGTAAGATTGAATCCCACCCAAGTAGATAGCATCCGTTGTGAAGCAAAGGAAGACCATGAACAAGTCCTTGAAGACAAGCACATTGGTCAAGGATAATTTCCTAGTGGTTATTTCATGAATAGAATTTCGTAGGAGGGTCTGTTCCACATACATACCTCAGAAACACAGCAATGATTATCCCCAAAACAAATGCCCCTGAAAGAAACATATTGTTATTTTGCATGTAAGGTTTTTGTTCACATACCATATCCGGTGAGAGTAACTATCATACTGACTGTTGAAGAATGCGATTTGGCCAGAGGAGGATATCAACTCTTGCTCGACGGGAGTCATTTTGATCTGAGCAAACGTCCGAAAGCAAGAAAGTGATTCTATTTATACGAGTGAACGGATGCATCACCACAGATAAGGTGTCTTGGCCTTGGCCTTACATTATGTTCCATATGTGCTAATGAAATCAGCAAATGAGTTGCTTTGCTCTATTTGCTCAAATTCATGAAAGATAGCTACGTGTCATCCGTTACATCAATCTTGGAAAGGAGATGGCAGGATGGACACAAAGTGGAAACCTCTGGCAATGGTTGTAATCAATTTACTTTCATTCAGAACGTGAATCTGGTATGATGGCCTCCACCTCATCTGAAAGCCTGTGGAGAGTTCACAAAATGCAGCGACGTATATAACGCAAGCTCTTGAAAAAGATTTCTATTGTTCTGTGATAACGTGCATCTCAGTTGGATACATAGTGTGCACCCGGGGAATCTATAGTGAACAGGAGAAATGTAGAGATCATCATGAGCAATTGCGGTGAACAAGATATGTTGTAAATTCACCGACCTGGCTTGAGGGCGGAGAGTGATGATGTCGCTTTTTCATTTGGAAGAACAAGTAAGAATCTCAACCACGAAAAAGCCACCGAACAGCATCAATCAGCCTACTGAACTGAAACTCATCGTTGGGGTTATGATTGAGGTTGACGAAAACTAAGAAGTATTCCTCCTCCAATATCTCGCTCGTCTTGTTTTCCTACTCTTCGTCCTCCCGATACACTTTGTCTGCCTGGACCAAACCTGAAGGCGGAAAGAATGACGACGGTTCTCGTAAACCCGAAACAGGCAAATGGGGAAGGGGCTGAGAGGAGGATATTAGCCGAGGTGAACATGACATCAATCTGGTGTGGAAGCAAGAGTAGAATGCAACTGCGTTGTGAATGATGTTTGTAACTTGTTCGTGACGAAATTGGTAGTTGTGATACCGGGCGCCAGCTGATCCAGATGTAAGGTAGAACCGAAAATTGACCTGGTTCGTTCCGTTTCACTATTGACGTTGCGGGTGTTAGTACCGAGACTGATGCGGAGGGAGCAGGAGGCGATCGGTTTAATTGTGACATATCCATTTCCCCATGAAAGGAATCTCTCTGTTCTACTGACAATTTGAAAAGGTATAACGACTGATTTCAGGCTCGAATATCCTGCGAAGTCTGAGTATTCTGAACGTCTTGACGTCCTCGACCCAGGTCTCGATGACGGCGGGAATTTGATGCCACGTTGAGAAGAGCGTGAATGTGAGTGTGACTGAGGATGTGGATGAGTTTCTTCTTTTGAATGACTCTCCGAGTTGTTGGGATGCGTATGTGTGAACGACGGCTCTGGTTGTGCTTGAGACTCTGGCTGTGGAGGAATTACAGGCATCCCATGCACGGCAGACATCGATGATCTTGCAGATAGAATAGACATCATGGACATCGTGGACATCGTGGACGCTGTCTGGGGCAAGACATTGTATTCCGACTCTGGTAAGTATCCTTCATCGCTGGACTCGTCTGGCTCCGGTATTTCCAATGGTTGAATAACATTCCGACATAGAACAGGGTCAATGTTAGCAACAACTCCACCATCCAGATCCCGACTACCTAATCCCATCCTCAACACATCCATCCTGCTCTCGACCACATATAACGCGCTGCGGAGGGCTTTCCTTTACGCTCGTGCTTCCCTCAACTCTTGTTTGAGATCTCGCTGTTGTCGCTGGAGCTTCTATTCGGTTTCAGCTCGAAGTCTGCGTTCGGTTGCGACCATATTGTTTGCCTAAGTAGGGTCAGGGTAAGTAAGAATATGCGAATTCGGCGAAGGAGGAAGTGGTGCGACCAATGTCCGAAAGGACCAGTGATGATAGCGAGACCCCTACCTGCTCGAACAATGCCTTACTTATACTCTCTATTTCTGCCTCCAGTTTCTCCTTCTCTTTCTTAGCTTTTCCTGCTTTTTTCCCCCTCTTTGCTTTCCGTACATCCATCTCGGCCTTCAGGTTTTCTAACTCAGCCTTATCCTTTGCCATTTGAGTCTTCAAAGCTTCGATATCTCGCCGTAAATTGTCAAGACTATTGGCATTGGCAGGGTCATCTGGTCCTCCAGTGATACTGCCTCCACCGGCTAATAGCGAAACCCTCGACAATGATTCAGTACGATGTCGTACCGTGATATTTCCTATCGTCAGACTCGCGGTATCGTTTCCAACGAAGGGAGTTTGCGGACGGCGATATCCGTGTCATCTCATGACTTCAGAGACCATAAACTGCACCCGCCGCTGTATAAGATATTCGAGCAACCTCATATATATCAATAGAAGTTCTATATTGTGTGAAGTAGTCAGTATCGATATAGAGAGGTTTTGCCTGGGGGCGAAGCCCCGCGCGGGTGGGCAACACACCGCGGAGCATCTGAGCTGTAATGAGCTTACTAGCTAGATACTAGATGAGTAAAGGGCGGGTGGGTGGCTGACGACGAAAGATGAAGCTGTAAGAGGTCTGGCGGAGCGAATGGGCGCCTATTGGCACTCATTGCCACTGCTTCCGCAACTGTTGATATTCACCTAAGTTTGTGATACATAAAATCCGTGTACCGGAAGGTCTACCCGCTTCTTGCAGACGTTTTTTCCGTCAATCTAGCATTCAGAGACTAAACTAAGGATGGCAAAGTCGTATTTATATTTGCCTTGAGTCTGGACAACCTTGGAAGATACCGACCCAGCACCATCACCGCAAGTTCAGTCCAAAATCAAAGCTAAGGAATTTAAGTTCCATTGACAAGTATTACTTGAACACCTCCTCATCTCATCTCCGCTTCAATCACAATCCTGAATGTGCTCCTCGAGTTGATCACCCTATTGTCGTCATTTTCCTTGGAGTTTATACATATCCAAATTCCCCTTGGGTCCATTTTGTGCACATCCTTTGTAAAAGACTAAAAGTATTTAGCCTTATTCTCCAGAGATTGATATGAGTATATGTACTACACTGGTATAAAGCCAGAGTACATTATTGACAAATACCTCAATTTTAGGCATCCTGTCGCAATGATTGAATATACACAGGCTGCAGCAGCACACTATGTGCCTTCAGTTTTCTTGCTCGCAATGACATACATTTACAACGTGCCTATACGTGTAAGTTTCTCAGTGTAAGGTACATTTACCGATGCCCAAATCCTCCTATTTATATATTCCACTGAATCAACTTGCCACTTCTTTCCTCTGATGATTCTAACTTCCAATTTCCCTATGTGCTCCCATTTAGGTAGATGACAAACAGATAACCTTTGAGCAAGGCCAAGATACCCACTGTTACTGGGAATGACAGGACACAGAATGTTCACCCTGAGTGACTTCACTTTGTTAGAAAAGTCAATATTCAAACACTCTCCTAGTATTGCTCGAAAATGGTCTTCATCATAAGATCCTTCCACAGGAATGAATGGGACAAGATCCAAGGCGAGTATATCAAGGACAGATTGATGCCTTGTGAGGAAACTGAGGGTGGTCCGGCGCAGAGCATCAATGTCATGTGTCTGCAATGTGAGAGATCGGAGGTTAGGGAGCTTTCCCATATGAAGCTGCGGGATAGCTAGAATAAATAAATGTCAAAAGAATCGATCTCAAAAGTACGAGACGTACTGTGGTCATTTAATTCATGATGTAGATCAAGGTTATAATCAAGTCCGCTTGACAGATTTTTCAAGGTGTCACTGTTTGCCTTGAGAAATGGCTGTAAAGCTTCAACAAGACCCCACCCAGTACTGGAGTTGTGACAGATCATTATGTCCAGAGTGTCAATTTGTGGTGTGTAACAAGAATGATTAAGGATCCATTGTAAGATTAGCGAAGGATTGGCCATGCGTAAACGGAGCTTCTTCAAACTAGGAAGGAAACTCTGTTGTTCTTGTGTGGTAGGAAAATCTGGCAGAGTTCCGCACACACCTCTACCTAGATTTGTGAAGATAGCTAGGCTGTCGAGATGGGGGAGAGAAGTGATGAGCTGAGGTAGATCACTGCACCATACATGTGCCATGTTGGAGTAGACAAAACTGCGTATTAAAGAGAATCTCTGCGGAATGTCAAAACTGTCCGTGAGGCTGATATCTCCAAGGTACTGCGTAATAAGCAATTGTTTCGGTGAGAGTGGTGTGTATACCCAGTGCATTAATACAGCTGTGTAACCTGTCCCGAAATTCAATGTTTAACACACATCCTCGGATGGTATGTCGGAAGGTACAAAGCGGCGAGTCCAGAAGTTCCAGAAATCTCTTAGTGTTGTCTTTAGGACTGCGACCAAAGGATTTCTGGTACAAGACAGGTATGCGGAAAAGATGGTAGCGGGTTGTGGGTAGCCAGCTCCGAGACACAAAACTGCTAGAAGAAAGAGATGATACTGATGCATGATGGTAGTCCAAAATGTGATCTAGAAGTTCTTGCGGAAGGATAGTCATGTCGCATTGGTTGTTCATTCCAACAAAAATATATATATCTCCTTCAGGGTCAAGTGATCCCTAGGATCATATGTGTAAGCCATGCCATGATCTAAGTAAGCAGGTGTACAAAGTTCGATCTCAATCATTGAATCAATTCTGCCATGACTGCACACACATGCTCATGGGTATGACAGTCAGGATGGTCAAGGGCATGAGGTGAACAGAGGCATAAAATGAATGAAGAAGCATTTGTTTAATATCCAGAGTCGGGTATAGCGTAATGGTGAAAAAATAAAGTGAGTGCATAGAATGCGCTTGCAGTAATTGGTCGACCATTTTGTCCGTCTTACCCTCACAATTCAGCCTTCTGCGTGCTACATAGTTGAATGTTAAGCAAGAGATTGCTGTGGTTTGAATTGAGGGAAGAACATATGAGACACTCTGCACTGGACCTTAGATATATAAGGGCATCAATATTTCACCATGTCACAATTCAGGTACTTTTCTCTTCTGCTGGTCAAACAAGAGAATCCTTCTGCTAGCACACCCCTCAACATTTTGCAACAATACATATCTCAATCCTTGCTATCCTTTTTGCTTTGACATTTTTTGGCCGCTGCTGTTTCATTCCACCAGCCTAGGGTATGTTTCAGTGGCAACCTACAAAACAATGAAATAACTCACATCCTAAGTACATCTGCAAAACCTGTATACTTGCCAGAGCAAGGATAGTGGCCGAAGAGTGCTCTCCAGTGACAAAAGCACCCAAAGCAAAGATCAAAGCCTGCTCTGGGTGCTTCCGCTGCTGGGAAGTGCTCTGAGCTGCTTTCGGCTATTTAGCCGAACATGCACAAATGTGTGATAGATGCTCCGAAGAAGGAGAAAATATTTTGCTTGACAGAAAAGACAGAAGAACTGAATTATTGAATGAATGATTGCAATTACATTGCACTAATGAAAACATATCTGTATTTCAATTACTACAAAATACAACTATTTATGTCGTCATTCAGAAACCAGTGCAATTTGATAATTCAACACCTCATCCCATCAAGCGGGAATTTTTCTGCTTCTCATGTGAATTTACCAGAACACTTCCGAGACAGAAGACTGTCATTGGTTCCTACAATAGTTTTTCACTTTACATATCTTCCCTTATAATCTTATATACTCATATCCTGTACTATATAACTCTGCCTCGAGGACTCGGCGGCAGGCTACCTTCTCCCAGCGGATTGAGCTTGCTGCTGCTCGAGCCTCAAGACCCGCTGTTTCGTTTTGGGACTTGGGACTATATCTTCCTTTGGGGAAAACTAACGAAGGCTGGGAAGAAATTTAATCAGACGATTTAGCAGCCGGTTTACCAATTGAAACTCCGGACTTTTCTTTTCCATGAGATTTCTTCTTATATTATCACGAAATTGAAATGATGCGGTGCGCAGTGATACCGAGTTGACCACCGAACATCGAGGATTTTTGAATTTGGCTGTTGGGTTTGATCTGGGTTCGATGAATGGATAAATGGTGATGCATCATTGCATCAGGAAATGCGGAAGTATGGCCATTATTGAAGCAAGAAAAAAGATAATGCAGCGTGCCTCAAGGCTTCTCTCATCATGGCAGATGCATCTATGTATATTAATTCTTCATACGTGTTTTCTGTGTCAAAATTTGAAATTACATACACTATATGATGTGATGATCATGACTCCATGTGCTCAGGCACACTAATCACAAAGATAAATACATCGGAGCTTGAGGGTAGCCAGAACCGATTCCCCTTCACAAACTTCGAATGCTTGTTGGTGTTTGTAAAAGAATCACAGTACTCAGTGGCGTTGTCCATCTTGTTTCTGGTGCAATTTTCACCGATCCCAGCTTTGTGTACAGCAACAAATATGACTATATTGTAGCTGGAGGTCAGTTCTCCTGTGCATATATATAAAGCCTGGTTGACACCGAAAAAATCAGCTGGAACTGTATGGCTTTGTCATTTAATCAACACAGATTTTATCATGCTCATGTATAGGCTGGATGTGTTATTGCGAGCCGCTTGACGGAAGATCCTGCAATTAAGGTTTTAGTAATTGAGGCTGGTCTATTGTAAGCCAAAATGTTATGCTGTTTTCCAAATGCTTACAACTTTTAGTGATAATGGACCTGATTCCAATATCATTCATACACCTATATTAGCTGGTCAAGGTGTTGGAACTGAGTATGACTGGAAATATGTGACTACCAATCAGGTTTTCTACTTCATTTCCTTTCCCTTTGTACATCACTTCTGAGAAATTCATAGATTGGTCTCAACAATCAATCAATTGCTTACCCAAGGGGGTTTGTAGTAGGTGGAAGTAGTGCACTGAGTGAGTCAATCAGTTTTGACTTCAACATCTTTCTAAACTATTTTTCAATAGACTCAATGGTCTATGCCAGAGGTCCAAGTGAAGATTTTGATAGGCTTGCTTCTGTCTCCCAAGATAACCGCTGGACCTGGGATTCACTTCAGCCATTCATATTTCGGGTAAATGAACTTACATTTCCTGCCAGTATTGAAAAGATTCAATCAAAGTTTGACTGTAGAATGAACGACATGTCCCTGATTGGTCTAATCGGAATGTAGAAGGGGAATATAACCCCGCAGTTCATGGAACTGGACCTTTGATGACCAGTCTAACGGCAAACAAAACACGCTTAGATCATCGGGTTTTTGAAGCAGTAGATGAACTTGGAGACAAGTTCTTCTACAATGAAGATTTAAATTCTGGATATACGCTTGGCTTCGGTGAGCTATTTTCAATTCTCTCTCACCCTTTTGAACTTTGTGGTGCAGGCTGGTTGAGAAGTACAATAGGCAATGGTGCACGCTCTGATTCATCTAGTGCATTTCTAACTCCTGCCCTGAATATTCGTGCAAACATTGATCTCTTGCTCCAAACACATGTGGTCAAAGTGACGGATATGGAAAACAGAAATGATTTTCGTACAGTACAGCTCTCACAAAGTGATGAAGGTAAGATCATCTAATTTAAGCTGATTGATTCCAGTGGTGAACAATGTCCAACAGGACTTATATATAATATCACAGCATTAAAAGAAGGTGTGTTAGTCGGATATCTGATTAAATACGTCTAGATCTAAATCATTGAGAACTATAGTAATATTGTCTGCTGGGTCTATCGGGACCCCACAAATCCTTATGCTGTCCGGGATCGGGGATGTTGAACATCTCAGCAGCCTTGGACTCACTGGAAAGGTTAATTTGCCTAATGTGGGGAGGAATATGCAAGACCAGGCCGTGCTGGGTATACAATACCTAGTTAATGACAGCTCACTGCAGGATGTGATGACAAATAACACACTGCTTCAAACTGCTCTCACAGATTGGGGGGCAACTCAGACAGGTTTTGCAGCAAGCAATGTTCTAATCAATACTCAGGGATTCCTTCGCCTTGATTCTGATGCGCCCCCTCTGTCTTTATATCCTGATCCATCTGCTGGAGAGAATTCTCCGCATATTTCATTTGCATTTGAGGTGTGTTATATCTACCTCTCATTTTTATTATTCTGATATAGTGTTGAGGACTTTTTTGTTCCAAACCCAAACCAATCTGCACCAAACTCTGGACATTGGATAACTGCTTCAGTAGTTGTTCAAAGCCCAACATCCAGTATGTGCTATTGCGTAATGTTCGAAGGTCCGTACCTAACATATTTTTACATGAGTAGGGGGGTCTATTAGCTTGCTGTCAACATCCTCTTTTGATCACCCTGCAATTGATCCAGCATTTCTGACCACTGATTTTGACCTTCAAGCCACTATTCAAGCTGTCCATACATTGCAGAAATTCTTCAATGCCTCTGCATTCGAAAATTACATTATTTCTCCCCATCCTGATGCAGCCAATCTTACAGATGATGCAGATATTGAGACATATGCAAGACTTTGGTCTAATACTTTGCACCATCCAGTAGCCACAGCAAAAATGTCTGCATCAGATAATGATGGTGTAGTCCGGTCAGATTTATGTGTTCATGGTACTACTGGACTAAGGGTTGTAGATGCTTCAATTCTTGTAAGATTCAATGTCTGCTTTTATGTTCAGTGATGATCATTCAATTCTAGCCTTATGCACCTGGTGGCTTTCCACAAGCCCAAGTCTACATTGTTGCTGAAAGGGGATCTGTTTTCATCCAGGAATCTGGATGTGGGCTTTAGCATTGGCTTTATGATGTTCTTCCATACATAAAAACCCTATTGGTAGCATGGCATCCAACAATTGTGTAACTGCCCCGTCATTTTGATTGTCTTTCTGCTCCTCATTACCCTTTTTGAATTGTCATAGTTATCTTGCAATGGCAATTCTTATAATTAATAAAATGGTCAGATGATGTTCACATTCTTTTTTTAAAACTCTGAATAAATTCAATCTTAATTCAAATATCTAAGATTTCAGAAAAGTAGGGCGGGGTAGAGCTAGAGAGATGAGGTTTCCAAGTCCAGGTATGAGTGGGGAAGGTGGTATGGGTAGAGACTATACCAAATTAGAGTGTATAATCATATTCCCTTCTCAAATGATTCCTTACTCTTCCTGGCACTGGAGATGAGCTTAGAGCCTTTGGAGTAAGTCCCAGCAAGTCCCAGATGTTTGATCATTTGCTTAGGGGTGGTGTTAAGATCATGTATACCTAGAAGCCATGCCAGGGCCATTTGGTATCAAAGAGCAGAGGGTCAAGTGGGACAGTAGTGAAGTTATTAACAACACCACCGTTACGCCGCTAGTCCCCAAAGAGTAGGGTCAGAGGTAGGAGTGCAAGCAGCAGCCAGGCCAAAGGCAAGGAGCAAGCCAAAAAACTTATAAGTTCCAAGGGTAAGACAGAGGTGCTCAAGGTATAAGCCTTAAGACTTTAGAAGACAGAGCAAGTGAACTAGGGTGATCTAAGTTGATAATTAAACTGAGGAACTAAAGTACAGTACAGGAGTATTTATACTAGCTAATCAGCACATCAGGGCAGAGCGCCAGACTAGCTACTAGGGGCTTGTATGTTTAGTACCTTCAGGGTAGAGAATAAGACAATAAAAGTAGACTAGAGAGAAAGAAAATGTGTAGCAAGAAAGAACAATAAGGTAAAGATTACAATAAGGTAAGATCTTTGCACAGGAAGCAAGTTACAGTAAGTTACAGAAATTACGATAAACTTCCATTGAATAAACGCCATTAACCTTCCTAATAAGGCAATTCCCACGATTTTCGGCGTTTATTCAATGCAAGATTGTCGTAATTTCTGCAACTTACTGTAACTTGTTTCCTGTGTTGCTAAGCCGACGCCGGGGTGGAGTGCTGAGCATGATCTTGACAGGTGGAGGATTCAAGTTCTGTCTGATTCAATACAAAGAGCCATAGGCATAGATGGTGTATGTATTGTAGTCTAGCTTCACCAGAATCTCCTTATATTAAGAAATGCCCATCAACCACCACTACATACAGCACACTTATTTATTGCACTCTGTCCCAATTACCCTACTCACCACCTCCATCAAACTGTTCAGTTGGTCGGTATCCTTGGCAGATAATTGTTCATACTTCTTTGAATTGAAGTGAACATGCAGAACTTGATTCTGAGTTCCAGGAATATATAATTGCACTGCAATGAATAAGAGATGTTATACCAGGATACCATTGCCAACAATAAAGACAAGATTAGTATGATATTTGTCCCCACCCAAACCATAATTTCGATTCCCCCTAAAAGAAGAACAGAACACATCAATAAGGCTAGTTGGCAAGGTGTCAAGGAAGTAAAATCCAGCCCTGAATAACTTCTTCTTGCACACCACTAGGCCTGAATAGTTGAGAAGTACAATTTTACTTCTGAGCTTCCAACATGCTCTTCTTTACCTTGAAGCTCCCATTGCCCAAGGCTATCATCACTCAGCAATGATGAAGGTAGTCAACAGATGTCAATATTAACCAGTCTTAGTCATGTGTAGCCAGCACAATTGATATTGTATCTGCGTACTGTAGACTATTATGTAACACAAATAGTAATCTAAAAATTTGGTAATGGGCATGCTATATCTCAGAGAGCTACACCAATGGAAACACTTATCAACCTAATGAACTGTTGTATGCATGCAGATAGCCCTTTGGCATTGTACATTGCAAATTGTGAAGTTCCCTACTCCCTTTCAAGTGTGGGAATTTACAATTCTTCGCACATCCGATGTTTCTGATTCTTTTTTTGGTGCCCAATGTACACAATACTGTCCCACAGTGCATTATCATGACCGACCTCGCATATCTTTCTTCTGCTTGGTATGGCAAAGACACCGTTCGTGTTAACCGTGTAGCCCGCGAAGGATCGACGCACATAGTTGTTGAATACAATGTGAAAGTCTTATTGGAAGGGGTCATCGGGGTCAGTTGTACGGAAGCAGATAATGGTGTGATTGTTGCTACGGACAGCGGAGAGCGAAGTTTCTCGTAGAATCATACACCCGACTCTCATCATAGACCTCCCTCCCGTTGCCAGTCATATATTCCTGTTTGGTTCTCCAGATATGGGTGTGCTTATCATATGATCAACAGATCTAGCCAAGGTGTCCCCCAATATCCTGGTTCCCGAATGGTTTGCTGTGCATCTAGGAACTCATATCGTCAGCGGATATGCCCATATACATAAAGCCTTTGTCGACATTGCGCAACCGCGATGGAGTCGGATCGTTGTCGGGAAGGACCGCAAGCCTCATCCTCATTCATTTTTTAGAGACGGAGATGAGAAGAGGACGATGAAAGTTGAGGTCAGACGTCAGGCTTCCGTTTATGCGCGATCTAAGCATCTAACTGTCGGTTTTTCTTTAGATCGATGGTACTGCCGGGAAGGATAAGATTCAGGCTCATGTCAGCGCTGGAGTTAACGATCTACTGGGTCTGTGGCCTGATCTCCACTGATACATTAATCTCTCAACGCTTGGGTGAACAGTGCTCAAGTCTTCCGGATCTTCTTTCACATCCTTCATTCGGGATGAGTATACGTATACGTTGTTGAAGGAGGTCGACGACCGTATCTTCTCTACATCCGTGGATTTGAATTACACATTCGCCCCCATCAGTATCTCCCCTTCTAAAGATGAGGTAAATACATTCACTCACCCTTGTCTACACTGTTTCCGTCATGGTTTTTCATAGAAAAAACTCGATATCGTTATTCCGGCGTTAGACCAAGCCGAGGCAGGAAGTGGGATGCCACTGTTCTGGATAGGGCAAGGATCATAACCCTCGAGGTCTTTGCTGAAGACGAGAGTGCCAGTGTACAGGGGATACTTTTTCTTTCTCTCTGGCTGTACCTTCGAGGTCCTGTTTTGAACTGAGCACGCTCCTACACAGGCTACTTTGTATAAAATGGGCCAATGAATCATCGCAGAGAATGCCGGTGTTCAGAGTGCTAGTTATGCGCTTCCGAACAAACATTATATTCCAGTGGATATGGGTTATATGGGGGAGGATAATTTGACTCCGTGCGTCATATTTTTCTATTTTGGCTGAGGCTCCTCTTCTCTCATCTGAACCTGTGTTTCCTCTCTCATAGAACTAAAGCAGAAGTATTCCAACCGGTTGCAGCGCCGAGGTACGAACTCGTTATCATTTATCCATCTCAGATAATGTCGCTGATGGTTCAAACAGGGTTAATATCAGCAACTGTATCACGAAAGTAAATGCGTGTATGTATAGAACTTTCGAAAAATGTACAACTTTGGGAATGTATACGAATCTTATACTTGGCCTGGGTCGAGCGGAGCGGTCGCAGGGCTTATACTTTGCAAGTACGGTCCGTGTACTCGCGGTCCGCCTGTTCGTTGCGTCACGCGGTAGCTCAACCAACGTCGACGAGATTATAATCAGCAGCTTCCAGTTACACAGGGTGCAAATCTCCATAAGTTGCTGCCACTTACTGAAGACTTTTGGAAAATTGATGTAAATTTCCGATAAGATAAGATTTGTGACTT
>MU795287.1:0-32631 GCA_027886305.1 Lentinula aff. lateritia | reverse complement strand
GTGGTAGTATGGGTATAGGGTCCCTTCAACTATTAGACTGATTCAGTATTGACTTTGACTGTCAATCTGGGTCTCAATTACAGTCCTCTTGATACGAATCTATGCATGAAAGTGTCACAATTCACAGCATAGACGTCTAGCCAAAATTTAGGCGTGTCACCGCCGTTACGCTGCTAGTCCCTGGAAATCGAGAGTAGAGAATGGAAGAACAGAAGCAGCCAAGCTGACACAGCGGCAATGCTGACAATGAGGAGCGAACCAAAGAACATCAAAGTCCTAAGGTAGACACAGAGAGTATCAAGGTCGATACAAGTGGCCTGAGTTGAAGAGAGCAATCTAAGTTGAATAGGACGATCTAAGTTGATAATTAAACTGAGGAACTAAAGTACAGTACAGGAGTATTTATATCAACTACTCGGTGACTCGGAGCGAAGCGCCAGACTAACTAATAGAGGCTGTACATTTAGTACCGTCAGGGTAAGGAATAAGACAATAAAACTAGACTAAGGCAAAAGGGAATGTGTAGCAAGAAAGAACAATAAAATAAAGATTACAATAAGTCCAGATCTTCGGAAAGCCGACACCAGCGGTGGGCGCCGAGCATGGTCTTGACAGTACTGTGAAATTCATGCCCAACCACTAACACAAAATCCAACTGAGCCAAAAGGCTACTATGACAGGATAATTGTCATAGGTGGTTGGGACTATATATACCACATGTATCAAGACCTCTCTGCATGATCTTAACACTTATGCATACCATTGGTTATATCAAGTCGACGCTGGACTATAGCATATATTCCAAAGACCAACCACTCAAGCCCATTGGATTCGTCGATGCAGACTATGGTGGCTGCCATGACACCAAATGATCTACGTCAGGATACATTTTCATGATGGCAGGTGGTCCAGCTTGTTGGAGCTCCAAATGCCAGGCCACTGTGGCTTTGTCGACCATTAAAGCTGAATATGTGTCTCTCACCTACGCCGCACAGCAGCTGAAATGGATTCACTCATAGGTTGGCTTACTTCAGAAGAAGCTGGGGATCTTAAAGGGGGATAATCGAGGTGCAGTTTCATTGACAATGAATATGCACAATTATGGGAAGGTCAAGCACATCGATATTCGGGAACATTACATCCGCGAACTCATTCAATGCGGAGAAATTGATGTCAAGTTCATCCGTGGAAACACCAATCCCACTGATATTTTCACCAAAGCACTTCCCCCTGATGCTCACTACCATTACCTCGCTGAACTCAACATTCTTCCCACCTAGGTGCTCGTGTCTGGGGGAGTGTTGGAGGTGACCCATGTGCCTAGACAGTGTGCGCCTTAGTGCGCTTATACCATATTCATACCGTCCCCACCCCTTTCATTTCCAATACTTACTTATCTCTTATCTTTCCTTATCACCATACTCCTATTCCACTTTATAGATATACTGTGTATCTCACTCATCCATACCTCAGTCGTTTCACCACCTATGTTGTGAACACTGAGGTATGTTTACTTACTTTACTTGTACTTGATCATTACTTATACTTCTTGTAGCTTATCATATTTCTCCTTCTCTCAGATGGCTACGAGACTCCAATAGAGTCATTTCACCACCTATGTTGTGAACACTGAGCTTATCATATTTCTCCTTCTTCCAATTCTGGGTACAAAAAGTAGTGTTACATCAAAGTGACTTCTATTTTAAGAAAAGGTGACATTTATAAGCAAACAGGTGCCGTTGGTAGTGGGTGCTATATATACTGCTGCACTGTTCTTTTCTAGATTATGAGTAGATACCTTTCAAAAATTCCAAATAGCTGACATTTCAATAATTTCTCATATTCTACTCAGATATTTGTAGAATCATCAATTTTTGAAAATTTCTTATGGAAATCCTGACAGAATCTGATGCTTTGAAAAATCTTCAAAATTTTCACAAAAAATCTAATGAAGGATCATTTCTGAAAATCTATTCGCATTTGCTGGCAGTCATCGAAGGCTGAGAAAGCAGGCAGTAAACAATTTTTTGATCAAGTCCAACCCTCAAGCAGTCAGATGACACAGACTCATAATTTCCCATGCAGTAAAAATTTTCGTTCCGTTCCTTTTTGACCGCCGTGAGCGCACTTGTACCAGTGGTCCGTCAAGGCCTCAACACTGGCTTCAAGGGTCTCAACATTGACTTTCAGGTCTCAATCCTGACTTCAATGTCTCAATGTCTCTCAATGTCGAATTCAAGGCCTCAACGTCGACTTCAAGACCTCAATGTCAACTTCAAGGCCTCAACATCAACTTCAAGGCCTTGTTGCAAGTCGTATGCAGATTTTTCATCTGGTATGTTTATGTACAATTCCGCTTCAAAGCTGTTATCAAGTCACAAATTCGGACATATATACCTGGTCTGATATAAGTAGAGGTAGCTATTGTAAATCCTGCAGTGTATGTAGGCAGGTTCAATAAGTTTTGTTTATCTATAATGCTATTGGAATTTGGAAGAAGGCAAGAATTATCATCGCTCGCAATGTGCCGGTAGCATTATCCATGCTGTTATTTATTCAAATATGTGAAAAGACTTTGGATGGATCATTGAAAATGCTGACTTTCGAAAATCCAGGCCAAATCTGTGCCTGCTCGTTCTTGGAATTTTTTACTCTACACTAACAGATTTTCAAAAGAAAAAATGATGAAATTCTTTTAAAGAACCGTGCAGCAGTGTATACAACTTTGAACAACACTATGATGTGGCTTATTGACTGTGACAGTCACATAGAGTATAATCGCGGTTCTTAACTTGCCCTGGGTACCTTGACTGTTGGGAAATGCTCTCAGAATTCATCAAAAATATAGGTTTTGCAAATTTGAATGCCTTCACAATTTGGTGAAGAGCCTCAAACTCCTGGCTGGCTGGGCTGCCCCACCTGACTCTTTGCAATAGCCATGCTTGACCGGGGCGCCAGCAGTGCATACTTGCTTGTAGTACTCCGCCAACATCAAAAATATCAACCCTTCACAGTTGCAGCAGGACCCATGCACGAGATTGACCCAAAGCGCATGCAGGCTGGCATATGGAGGCTTCGGAAGGGTATATCTGGAGTCAAAGAAAGATGATGCGTAACATATAGACACAGAGCCTATGCAGGCTCCGAAGGGCGTATGGGGTTACAGCTACACAGACCCAATGACATAACTTTCTAGACTTCGCTAAGTGACGCTGGCGTAATATCGAACTAGAAATGATGATCAATAACGAAAGTCATAATTGCAACGAGTCGAGGATTTGGAGCAGAGAAATGCAAGATATCTTGCGCATTGATTAGCCCAGGTTTTCTTTCAATCGACTGGAATCGTAATACAAGGCGAAGCTCTACCAAGCTCTCATCTCCGGAGGCTAGTGGTTTCGCCACCAAGCTACTTCAAATACTACTGAGAATACTATTGTCGACGGACCCATAAAGTTATGCACCCGAAAGATACGGTGAGTGGATGCCGTCTTGCATTTGCACATCATAAGTGATCAAGTTGAGAAAGCCTTGTACTATAGTGTATGCCAATTAAACCACTTACACAATGAATGTTCCGAATCGGTATAGCGGACGATACTGCTAGTACGTGAAATTTCTTTACTTTGGACACTGGTGTTGTTGACTTATCCTATATTAATCCTTATGGAATGCACCGTTTAAGTCCTTAATCTGTCTATTTGCCTTCTGCTTATCCGCTCTACATCGGACCACAAGTGGCGACACGTTACTTGATACCTCAGTCAGTAACACCATACTAGGATTTTCGTCAAGCACATGCATGCCGGTTTTAGGATCGCAAGCACGCCTTAATGGACAAATATAATAGAGAGTATCCGGAAAGATGTATGAAGCCGTTGTACGTAGTAGAATTCGAAGTTGTCTGCTCTCAGACCTTCCATCAGCTGCTCCCTTGTCACTTGCCATGCAATTTAACTGTAGAATCGGAAAACTGCCCTCATTTATAGAGGCCAACAGAGGCTAGAGCGGTTTCTCTTTTTTTTGTCTCACTTGCCTTGAACACTCCAGAATAAATTCGTGAACGATCGAAGTCTTATGGTGACTTGGAAGTTGGAATAAGCTCTCTTTTGAGATTAATATCTTTACATCTTCCTCCTTCGCGATAACTCCGCGCAATGGTCAACCGATATGCCTCGGACGGAAGTCCATATTGGCGTCAAGCGAGAGCTATTTTATTGACTCATCTGTGTTAATATTCAACGTCAATTACTTGCCCTTATAAGTCTTCATTGGGTCTCGCTGACACGGTCCAAACGGTATCAACTCGATTATCGAACCCCAGCTTCAGATAAATCTACACTGTGGCAATTCGCCTTCGACATCTTTAGTCGAGTGACAAGCAAAATAAGTACAGCAAGTACATTCCATCAGGACTGGCAATCTTCACGGTTGAAACGATTTCACGACTGCCAGGGCTCATACCAAGAAAGGATACAGCAAAGTACACACATTGTACCCGCTTCGATATTTTACGATTCTACTAAGTATGCTAGATGTAGTGTAACAGATAATAAGTATAACAAAGAAGCACATTCAATACTTGAGCGTACAACGTACATGCGTAAAATTTAACGACATGATCTACAGATACGTACTTGAGATGAGAAGGTATATACAGATGACCGTATTGATCTAACTCAGGAATAATTTACACAGAGGGAGGTCCGAGTCGAAAATGAAGCTAAGTACAAGACAAAAAAGGACGCGAAATGGACTGCAAGAAGCGATCGGGGACCTAAAACTTCACTTATACGCGAAGGTTTGAAAAGGAGTGTCAATGATAAAACCCGTGAACGTCCTCAACAAAATGAGGAGGGCATCCCTCAGATTCAGCATGTCCAAGGATGGGGGTTGCAGATGTACCCCCAGCAGCATATTCCAGATAGCCTGATCCATTGTGTACAACGCCGTTATTGCCAGACACGTGAGTAGTGTTCCTCTGATATGCGGTCATCATCGAGGTCGGATCGACAGGGGTAGCGGGAGCATTGAAGCTGAAATGATCCATGTCACTGACGCCAACGACATGATAAAAGCTGTTTTCATTTTTATATGAGTTGGGTATAGTTGTTATATTTGTGGTAAACACCGGAGATCCTTGGGCACTGAGTGGAGTCCCATTGCTTGAAGATGAGGTACCAGGCGGTGTATACGACGGCCATCCGTTGGTTCCGCTACCGTCAGTAGTGCAAGCAGTGACAGGAGCAGAGTTGGGAGCGCTATGTGTCGGCGACGTCAATGAAGAGGGAGACAGCCCATTCTGTTGCCCATGTATCATATAAGACGATGAGATCTGTTGATGATGTGACTGGTATCTAAGCTCTAGCTCAGGAAGCAGAGGAATATTGTGATGTCCAACCACTGCATTGAAATGTTGCTGGTCCTGCCGTTGTTTCTTCACCTTGTTATCCTCCCAGATTATACGAATTGCCTCTTCGCGCTCTTCAGACTTGGAAAAAGCCCATTGCATTTCGGCAATTGCCGCAAGACATATCCGCGTTCCCTCATCTGCATCAAGGATCGGTAAAAGTCCTGGTCGGACGATGTCCACTCCACCACCGCTTCCAAAGCTATTACTTGAGCGCTCGGAGGGTTCCTGTTTGAAACGTCTAAACTGGTGCACAGGGGGTTCATACGTTGCATAGTCGATAAGTTGCTCACTGTCCACGCTAGCAGACAAGAACGCTGCGAAAAAGCATCCATCACGAACAAGCCCAGTGTCCCATTTGAACAAGCCTGTAGGATCGACACTCTCGTAAGTGAGAGTGAGGTGATGCTTAATGATGCTCAGGACGCAAGGAAGGAGCCGAAAACATTTCCTTGAAGCGATATCGTGAAGTTGACGTGGTGACACAAATGGTGAAGGAGAACGGGCGGGGGAACGGTTGGCCGGTGTATTGGGAGAAGATCCATATTGTTTGAGCGATTCACGAATGACATTGTCTGGCAGAACCCAAGCCAAATGAGTCTCATATGGACTACGTGAGCGGCGCAACACTTACGACACTCGAATATGAATATCTATGACAAGCAACAGAAGAACATTAATCAGTGCAAACGAAAATCAAATTGACATTGATCTAACCTGCCAGCAGCTGACAAACCTCTCAGTCCGAATGTCCACATCCCCGAGCATAGAACCTCCAGCACTTGTGCTAATTCCTCGTCGGACGGCTTCGAAGTCATCCCAGCAACTATCGAGGCCTTCCCAGACCTCCCGCATCCCTTCCGCATCAACACCTCCACCTAATTCTGCCGTACGGGATGCCTTTGCACCAGTTAGAACTGCATGAATCTTACGGCAAACTGAGCTCAAGTGCAGAGGAATCGAAAATAGATGCGTCACTGAGAGGTAGGGGTGTGCACCCGAGTGTGGCGAGCCATCTCGAAGAGAGTTCGATGACATGGCAGATGGAAAAGTCGGAGAGTTCGGAGAAGGTAGGCCAACTGCCGATGTATAAGCTACTCCCCTTAAGCCATGAGGAGAGGTTGTTCGGAATGGCGGTACCGTGCTCTGGAATACATCCAAATCGTCCTCGCTTCTGTATAAAAATGGTCATTCGAGATCAGTAAAATGCAACGTGAAGGGAAGTTCATGAAAAGACACAGGAGAGGCAAGGGATTTCTGCCAACTCACAATACAAGACGACCACCTCTCATTCCAGTCGTAATGCCTTCTTGCATGTGTGCGTACCAGAATATTCGTGCGCGCATGAGGGCTTCGTCGGGAGATTCCGAAGAACCCGAAGAAATGGAAGGTATCGATGAAGGAGGCCCAGAAAGGAGAGTGCAAAGTGAGTGAGCTTGTGAGAGGCTTGCCTCGTGCATCGTTAATCTGTCCAAAGGATGTTCATCTGGGACATAAAGCGCAGTCAGTAAAATTACCAAAAAAATGGTTTCGACTAACGCCAGAGCTGAACACAGTCAGTTCCGCGGAGAGTGCGTACATAAAGAGACGGACGGCATAAAAGGAAGCATTTGAGAGACTCGAGGGTTGAAGAAGGACAAAATCAAATAAAAAGGTAATGAATTCATGAAGGATCCTCACCTTCAAGAAGAGGCAAGATAAGCAGTAAAACTTTGACGCCATCCCAGGTGGGTCGTCGCATGATCGCATGGATATCGACTAACTCAAGGACCTCTCTAAGCATGGCTTCGGATCTCTCTTTCCTTCCTCGACGAACACTTATCTCATCTACCGCAGATGGGTCACGTTCGTTGGTCTTCGATCTAACGGTGGGAATCATGTCCATTCCTCCCTTTCGGTTGTTCGACCTCAAAGAATCAGAGTCGCATTGGCCGGAAGTTTCATCGGAGGGGATACCACGTTCGTCGAGACCAAATGAAGCGGCCCAGACGACCAATACCATTGCAAGAAGACTACCCTCGTAGCCTAAAGAATCTGCTCCTTTTGCGTGGGCACAGAAACGCGCCGAGAACTCGGCACCATCGAGAATCGGACCTAGGAAAGGAATTTAATAACGGAACCCGATGACATTCAGAAACATACGTTGTAGGCTGAACCATTGCCAAAATGAAGAGTCAAAAAAATCTGAATGCAAAGGAGGAATGGTACTGGGTATACGTGTAGGAAGGCCAAGATACGAGGAGCTGGATGAGTTTTGGTTCGCTTCTTTCCCGTAGATTGCTCTTTACAGAGTATTTAGCTTTTCACGAGTGATTATAGGCCGAAACATCATACATACTCGACTTGCTGTAGGCGTCTGCCACGGCGAAGAAGCTTGACAGCTTTGACGTCCGCAAATTCGTCACTGGAGCGGGTGAGGGAGTGTCAAGTTTTGAGTTATTGCGGCCACGTACACGCATTTCAGACCTCGTTCCTTACAATTTGAGCAAGCAGGATGCGGGCCAGTCACTGGTATAGAGATGTCCTTCAAATCACAACGTACTCTGGTAAACTAAATTTAGATGAGATCAGATAGAGAGAACCAGCGTTTACCTCCTCATTCTACATGCTCCACAAGCAGAAAATTGCTGGCGTGAAGATTTAGGCTGGCCAGAAGGACGTCGGGCATAAGGCTGAGAAGTACTGGTTGTTGCTGGATTTGAGTGCGCTCTGGGCGACATGGCAGAGGATGAAGCAGAGTGTGCAAAGTGATATTATTTGAGGCATCTTATATCGTCAGATACGAATAAAGCGGAGATTCATGAAGTAAGTTGAAGTTTCGAGGCGAGGTTCTTGTACAAGATCCAATCTCGATTTGGCTTCGACAACTTCCCACGGTCTTATTTCCAAATTTTCTTTGACCCACTGTCACCCACTGTTCCCAGTACAATCCTGCCACCTTTCAATCTTTTTTCGTTCCTCACGTCTATGTCCCCTTTCCTATTATCACTAATAATGCTAAGCTTCCTTACCCCAAAAAGTCATCGTATATGCTCATAGACACGGCTGATCCTCAAACATTCCTCCAACCTTCCTCGTCCTTCCATCGTTACGCCACCGGCAAGTATTTTTTCATTATCATTATTACAATACCTTACTTTGTCCGATTTAAGTATGCGTCTCCCAAAAAATCGGTGACGCTTCATCAATCCCCGTTCAGATCTTGAACCTAATCATCGCTCCATCTCAATTATACAGTTCTTCAAATCATCGCACACAACTGATACATGCATACATAACTTGTATAGCATTTCCCGATTTTGCACGCCGCCTCGATGTCAAAGTCTCGGTGACGGTTTAGTGAGTCGGTACTTACCATTCAATGCCCAGAAGAACAGACAGAAATCTTTTCCAACTTGTCGGTAGTAAGTACCACACGTAGTATTATTATTCACGCTAGTTTTTTAATACCGACACTAAGGTAAGTAAACATGCGCAAAACTACTTACGAACCCTGGTAGCAGAACTCACATGTCTCTCTCTCAGGAATTCGAATTCCGACACTCAATATTTCCATCGTAAGCTTCTCCGGAAAGAAACTGCGAACGTGACGGAGCCTTTACATCGTGTGCAATCGTAACATGTGTGTGTTTATTATGATGCCCATCCAAGTACTGATTGTAACCACTGTACTTATACCAAGACTGGTGTACATGAGAATGCACCATCTCAGACATCAAACTCTGTAAATGTTGCAGTCGAGGAGTCTCGATCTACTGCTCATCAAACCACTAGACTAGCGTGTCGTACACTGTGGCCACCCTCTCCTGGCAGTAAGTGCCTCCGACTCGTCCGTGCGACTCTTTAAAGTCACCTACAAATGAAAACATTTTCTTTTAGCTATAGTACGTGTAGGACGGGCTTACACACTCCGATCAAACCTTTCACAGAATACCTACATACGAGACTAGCAAGTAGACAAGTGGATTTGAGTACATGGTTCCTTTCAATAGTTTCCAGAAATCATAATCAGAACCGGTTTTCAGCAAAGTATGATTCAGGACGCGCTACATCCCCTGGACCACTGTCATGCAAATCAGAGTAACTAAACCCGCTCCGGTGCTGTAGGACGAGGTTATGTACACCGACTTTCTGAATTTCTGACTCTCCGACCTGACAGCACCCCCAAGCAGAGGAATGCCGTAGTAGCAAAATTCAGAAAGCATATTTGTTACATTCAACCCGGAAGCACCCTCCACACCCGCACCGATCAGCTCCGATTTGAGTCTTAAAATTTAGCTTCACTGTGCATTTTACTTCCAGAGGGGAGGAGTGGTCGGTCAATCACTAGATCGAATTATTAGCAAGAGTAATACAAACAATACTTGATAGTACGACGCGGATATGGATGTTGTAGTGTTCATGGGGATCGCTACGGCGCCACTACGATCCCTGCTCTCTTGAGAGCCCGCCTTAACTCTCCAGCGGTCCGTTGCGCAGTATTGAGTTTTCTGTCTCTTGCCATCGCCTCCACATCGCCTTTGTGCCTCTCCATTAATCGTTGGAGATATGCAAGCTCCCGCTCGGAGGTATGTCGAACACCCACACCTGTGAGGGACGCAGAAAGCGTCGTACACCCTTTCAACTCAGTTATGGACGCTAGAGTCGATAGAGTTTCCAGTTCTGCAAATATACTCTGGTTAGCATGAATGTTATAGGACAAATATAGCGAAAGAAAAAGAACGGAAGGACGGGGAAGTGAAATCGGAAAGAGAAGACCCCAAATGTGAAGCCGGGAACAAAACGAGTCATAAAACGGTAATTGTCAACCTCCGCTGATAGCTGAATTTGAGGATCCACTGTCGCCGGCCCCATGTACAGACAAGCTGAAGTCCGGTAGAGTGATGCGTACATATGAGAAGCCAGTGAGGGACAAGGTGAAATATCACGTCGATAGTCAACGATGATGCACAAGTACAAAGAACCCCGCATGAACCGCGCGAAACCTTTGTCCGAAGAAGGGCTGTGAGGTCCCAAGGGGAGCAGTCCAAAAAAGGAAAAGAGAAGGACAGGAACTGATCAACATGATTGACTGACCAGCGGTGTACATATGCACACAAAAAAAATAGACTGAATTCGAGACTAGAATCGTTCTCCGTGGCGAATCCGGAAAGATTGCGATGAAAGAAGTACAGCCGACATCGATTCCACCGTCCAAGCCAAGATGTTCTCAAGAAATATGATTCCTGCCAGAAATACGTCGCAAAAGAGGTAATTTGGATCAAAAGAGAAGAATAAGAGGTCATGAGGATTAATTGAAAAAGGAAACAGCTATGAACGTCATGCATGTCCGAGCCATAAAAGACGTCCGAAGAAACTGCAGTCCTCAGAAGAAACGAAGCAGCAAGACAAAAGAACACGGATATTGAGCAGCACCTCCATGGCCCCATGGCCGTTCAGATGCAGGTCCTGTCAGGTCCGACATTGCTTGACTGAAGGTTCAACGTTCAACGTTCACCAATTAGGAGACTGAACGATAAAATCCGAGACAGCCGTGCAAAGAGAAAGGACATTAATACAGATACAGTAAGGTCAAGGAACGAGGAAGAAAGGTAGATGGGCGGGAAAGCATGGGGTTCGACGGATATATGGCTGATACGCTTCAAAGGCACAAAAAAGAAGACTTTCGACGTGGGCGCGCGGATAGGGCGAACGAGTGCTATCATCAGAAAACGTTTCTTGGGCATCGGGAATCCCCGCCACACAAGCATTTCCATCCGCACTAATGAGTGTACCGGCATGCTAAACCTGAACAGGTATCAAAGCTAAAGATCTGATGCTGCAGCGGGAGGCGTCGCAGCGAATTTGACTTGGCCTTCTCGCGATGAGCGTTGAACCAACAGAGGAGAATTACAGAAAAATGAATCAAGAGCGTGAGCTAAGCGGAATGATTCTTCTCTTCGTTCATTCGAAGAACTCTCTTAGCAAATCAAGCTAGCGATTTCATTCCAGCCCAAACCCTTGACACAGTAGATCCAGTACGAAGACTGACACTACTGCCTGTGCATGCAGTATCATCCTTGGATGCCGTTTTTACGCTTGGCGTAAGAGCAATGACCACAAACAGAGAGAGGATCACATCCACGACTAGTAAAGCCCAGCATAATGACGTCCCAAGAATGAGATACAAGTGCATATCCGTCAAGTAGGGTTGAAAATGCTTCACTGCATCTTTATGACTGGGAAAGATACATTCGCAAGAGATGTACCTTGTTTGTAAAAGAGGAATGATTCAAGTGGAAACCAGCAGATGAACTCATTTCGAAAGTTGACATGAAAGCACGAGAAAACTCTGGGAGATGAAAACAAGGCAAATGATGCACATACCTTTCACGACAGTCGTATTCCTGTTGGTTGACAAGCGTGTTTTTAGACCGCCTAAGTCAGAAATCCATGTCTGGCGTATGTTTTCGTCCAACCGGGGTTCTAACTGTTCCATGTCTATGTCTCTGTCTCCAGGAAGATCTTCTACCTCAATTTCCTCGTCGAGGAGCTCAACACGCACGACGTTTCCTGCATCGTCCCGAATAATCCTTCCGTAGCCCTTCGGTATAACGGACTTCGTAGCTGCACTATTGGTAGCAGCTACAGATGCATGAGATAATGGCAGCCCCGGATCCGCTGAAGAAGGGGGGTTCGCAGATGTCGATAGGTCCGTCAAGTCAATAGAGGATTCGGGAGCGCTGCCAGAAGTAGTGTGTTTGTCCAATTTGATAATCTCGGCACCACCTGATTCAGAAGGGTTTAAATCGTGCACGAGCCCAAGAGCAGCATAGCTAGAAGAGAAGGGGAAGAGCCGTCAGTGTCTAACCCTTCATTGTAGAAAGGATCAGAAGGAGAAAAGTCTGTTAAGTTTGTTTTATCGTAAGAGAGAAATGTTGGAGTAGAGAAATTAAAGCGATATGCGTCATGGCAAGAAATGCACCATTGACACCGCCTAGGATCTAGTTTAACAGCAGAGGATCGAGCAATGTGAAGTGATTGAGGTCGAGTCCTGAACCTTGCTTACTTCTGGCGAACAGTTTTCTTGTTATCCCAGGCTTGCTGAAGAACTTTTGGAGCACGTATAGCTACAATAATTGCTGTTAGCGAAAGGAGCAGCCGAATTCCGAAAGTTACACACGGGGCATCTTCTTGAGATTCCGTTTGGCATGTTTCGAGTGAGAAATCGCTCGGTGCGAAGAAGAGCGAGCTTTTCGCCGTTGTCGAGGGTTGGCCATCTTGAAAACAAGTTTTTTATTTGATGTTTCGCGTAGATCTTTTTGACTTTCAAAGATGCAAGTTGGATAAATGGAAAAAAGCAAGCGCTGCTGCCACGTGCCCCGCAGTTCCGGGTCAGGACGGCTTATTTTGGGTTCACCCTTCCTCGCTTTCTCCTACCAGTCAAAATGTCTCGCGTGTTCTACAAGTCGAGGAATCCTCTACAGTACTACTCTTTCGTACGCGCATTTCATTCATCATTCCATTCATAAGCACACAATCAAATCCTTTGGATAGGTTTTCAGAAACTGGACGCCAAGTTTGGCTACCTGGGGTGTTGGTGCCGGGGCTGGTGCCCTTCTGGTGCGCTCAGATGTTCGATATGTGATCCTTATCCTAATTCGCGAGCTTGATATCAGTTCTTGTCGGTAACGCCTCTGGTCCGACGTGAACTGCTTTCCAAGGTTCCTGGGGTGCGTCGACATTTCTAATTTCTTACATTGCAAAAGAGATTCTAATTTATACTGCTAGATTAAGGGTTACTTTACGGATAATACTCCTGCTTCCGATAAACCTTTTTAAATGTGTTCAAGTGCCGAATTCGATACTGTCATCTAGACCGTGACAAGATTTTTCGATTACACTTGAAGATGGAGACTCAAGATAGACTTGACAACTCAATATAGACTTGATGTACTATCTACAATTTTGCTGGCCCCGCTGTGAGATCCAGACCGAGCTTTTGTCCAAGCACTTTCACCGCAGTAAGTGTACCTCCAATAGGAACATCTATACATATTGTCAGAATCTGTCTCAATCCGGAAGCCAGACACCTCACGAATTGTCTCCATCCCCAAATCTCTTGCCGCTTTGAGATTTCTGAAAGGCGACTTTCAGCCGTGTTAATTCAGAGGTTGGATAGTTATCTTACAGCCCGATGTCATCTAAGAAGACCGCTTCGCTAGGTTTGATTCCGTTCCGTTCACATGCAAGCAGGTAAAAACGAGGTTCAGGTTTCCTGTTTGTGTTTTGAATTTCTTTGGCATTGAAAATGAGTCGAGTATTAGTACTGACCGCGTGCCTAAAGTGCTACTGTCGCAGAAATCATCGAACAATGCCTTCAGCTTGTTTGGAGTCGCACCATCTTGCCAACCTAAAAAGTCCAACTCTGAAGAAGGGATAGCAGTATCATTCCGTGAAAAGTTGTTAGTGAGAGCTATGATCTTATGCTTGTCCACGGCTGTCAGTTCTCGTCAATGAGTACTTAGATGTATTGTTCGTATCAATATAAGTACCTCGGATGCGACGTATTGCCTCCAAGATATGTGGATCATACTGTGTCGACTCACGCATCATCATTCCAAACAGCTTCATGTGGCCTTCATAAAATGACACCAACAGACTCTGGAGTGGACTCACTTCGCGGCCGTCGACGTGGAGGGCGTCCGGTAGTTCAGGGCATTCTTCATAAAACTAGGTTCATTAGAAAGTCAATACCCACACTTTTGTACTATGCTTACGAATGCCCTTGCGTTTGCAAAAGTCTCGGTACCATCTGTTTCCATTCACCGTGTCTGAAAGATTTTGGCTGAAAGCATTGTAGAAAGGAAATAGTTCGAGTTCCCCGCGCTCGAACTTCTGCCATGCACCTTCTGATCCCCGAGCAACGCTAGATAGTGTTCAAGGCTCGATTTCAACGAAGGCGAAATGAGACTGATACCTACATTGAGCAGTTGAGGTAGTTTTCGGGTATCCGATGCTCCCGCTCGTACCTTGCAATAGCAAGGAAGGGGCTCCGCACGACCACTCCTCCGATCTAAAGGAGAATCAAGTCCAGAACTATAAATTCAGTGATTTTTATGACCTTGGTTCGAGTACTTACATCGAATACAACGGCCTTGAATTTGTGGGCTTCTGCCATTCCAGTGACGGAGGTTGAGATGAGTTGAGAAGAGCGGTCGGCAGGTACATGGTCCGGCAATACAATACCCGGACCGATCCGCCTTTGCCGCCGGTAAAGTTTTTATTCATCGGGTCGGAGTACGCATGCGTCTTGATAACTCTCATCATCGTCTTTTTATGCTCATCCCGAGGATCTACAGACTTACAGATATCCTTGTCGTGCCACCCGACCAAGCTCAACTATGGTGACTTCCGACTTGCAATCTGACTGATAATGATCTGAATCCACATACATGCATCGCAACATCATGTGGATTAGAGTTTTGTGAGTCCTCAACGTCAGACCTCAGCCCGCCTTTGAATGGTCTCATGAATACTGTAGGTAGGAACACATGTATATCTTGTGTCCAGCAAGACTCCTATTTAATCTCCCAATTCACCGTAGGATCGAAAATTCCAACTGCCCGAGGCCTTGAAAGGCTCACTAACATTCACACTGCCAATCGGTTAACCTGTCCATTGATAGATTCATACGTCTTTCGATCCTCAGTTTGTGATATCTTAGATGCAGATTTAGCGATGGCTAGTGATGGCTTTACTTCCTACGATTTGTAGCGATTTGTCCGGCTGCAGCCATTCGTCTTGCCGCTCATCGTTCTCCCTGAAAATCTTGATCTCACATATTTCCTCCCGCAGCGCATCAATCCACGGGACATTAACATTAGTCTTGACAATGGACAACTGGATTCCTTGTTTCTCCCAAGTTCATGTTTTTTCGGCATCCGCTTCCATCGTGCATAGATTGCTCAGTCTCCTATGAAAACAGTCCATCCTTGTATTTGCCGATTTTTGCTGCGCTTATAGAAATCTGTCTTCATTCTGTTCAACGGCTGGCATGAAATAATAGTCAACCAGCAGCCTGAGTCAGATACTTGACGAGCATACTGGGGTAAGCGGGAGGGTCAGTCATATGCACAGTTGAATATCGGCTAGAGGGTTTCACCAAATTCTCATGGAGTTGGATTACCTACGGATATATGCGGATGCTGCCAGGACAAACTACTTAGTATGGAGGTGCGCCAGCACCAACAAAGCCCCTATAACTAAAATTTCGAAGCGAGCACCATATGCAAGCCATCCTTGAGATCGGAAGGGGTCCAAGGCTCACATGTGAATGCAATGTTTGAACTTCTCGTCCTGATTCCAGATATGGCACCAAAGCCTACATTCATTCCTTGCACTCAGACTAAACTCACACTTGGAAGTAGATTTGAATTCTGGCTCAACCATGACCAGATTGCTGCTAAAGCTTGCTATTCTGGATAACGATGGAAGATCTGGAGTAAATGTATGCTATATTTGAGACAAGGATTTGTTTGATTTTGATTTCTCAGGTATGACATGTATATATTCCGGACTGTTCTGGTGGAACTTCCCGGGGCCTGCTGAAAATATTGTTTCCCTGCCATTGAGGACTGTTGATCAAATATAATCTCTGCACCGGTTATCCGCCTAACACCGCACAAACGCCCTTGGGTTGCAGTGGTAGTATGAACCTTGAGGATGCTTGACTTTCGCCAAACGGAAAGAGTAAGTTGTTTCTTAGGCGAAAGGAGAACTCGCATTGAATGCAACTATGGGCTTACTAGTTTGTACTTTATTTGGATGGTGATCCAAATGTTCCGCCTCCACCTTCCAGCCTCGGAACACATGTCCAAGTCTATGTGAAAATCAGACCGCAATTGCTGAAAGTCTGTTATTGGAACCGAACACCTTTTGTTACCGTTTATGTCCGACACTCATGTCCCCCTCACCTTCACGTACAATTCCTCCTTCATTTGGCCAATCGTTATTCAGGCGACAAAGACAAAGCTGGCAGCGGACGCGCGATGATGACTCAGACGACGACGATGACGACGATGACAATAGCTCTTCCACTTCCACTTCTCATTCCAGATCGCCGCAATCGACCCACTCTCAATCGTCTCAGCATGACGGGCATAATTCGAGCCAAGTCACCTCTGGCACTGGCACAAGCCACGCTGGTGCTATTGCTGGAGGAATCATTGCAGGTATTATTGTCCTGGCTATCCTTGCGTTCTTCTGGTGGAGAAGACGGGCGCCGAGAAACAGACCTAACGTGAAGATAGAGATAGACCCCATGTCAACTTTGAGTATGTGTATTGTTGCTTTCTGCAGCTCTGAACCCCTCTGATCATGCATAACGAACCGTTGATAGACGGCGAAGCCTACGCTTGGAAAAAAACTGAACCCGAAGAGCAAAGTCTTATTCACGAACGTAGCTCTACTGTTGGCGCTGATTTATCACCTCGCTCAATTCAGCCGCAGTTTTGGCAAGTGCACAATGTCGATGCCAATATGACTGATGATATGCACGACGCACCGATTCCGCGAAGTGTACCCGGTGTCGAGAACATGCTTGTCGCTCCGAAATTTCCTATTGGCAAAAACCCTGGAGAAAAATCCAAAAAATCTACCTCGACAATCAATTTGATACCAGTTCCGGAAAAGGATTTTCGGGATTACCGTGTCGGAAGTGCCGGCGCTAGTAGCTCGAAGGCTGGATCGCAGAGCCCATATAGCTCTAACGACAGCACTAAGGGTACAACTGAGAAGGACGGTTACTCGATGGTCAAGGGGAGCTCTACATTGCACGACTCACAAGGTCCATCTGCGTGGAAGGAGAAGGAGGAGCTGAAGCAAACATATGACAGCCCCGTGAGCGATTCTGGGAGTCAAAGGTCCATGCGTCGTTTTTCGGAATTGGAGGCGAATGATCTAGCTTTGGCGGCCAGAGAGGAAGTGTCGGACTTAAGACGGTGGGTGGAACTCCTGAAGCAAGAAAATGCCGACTTGACAAGAAGGAATTCTGGAAGCTCTTTTGAGAGACCCCCTGCTTATAAAGAGTAGCATACCATGATGACGGACATCTTTAGGGATTATTTAGTCTTTGACTGAAATCGTAATGTTAACGGACGCTACTTTACCATGGATGAAGTAAACATACTGTTTACTGATGAGTAGGTATATCCTGATACATCCAACCACCGTTCCCATTCGTTAAATCAATATCGGCATAAAAAAGTGGTTAGGTTCTTCACTAATTACAAGAGGGCACAGATAATTGAGGTTATCAATACATGACTATTGCTTCATAACTTGAATCATTCAAGGAGCGCTTAAAACAATCTGTTTATTGTTCCGTTCAGCTGAGTCCAGAATGAGAAAATTTAACTACTCGCCGACATGAATTGCTCATAACTGAACTGGACATATCCAGTGCGGTTCACATCAGCCCTATAGACACAGGTGAAGATATGCATCGAGTAAACGGATGAAGTGCATACCTCTGGAATGATTCTGTAAGCGTCTTCACGACTACACAAGCGCGCACAAATCGATCGAAGGTGATTCCCGGCGGCGGACCATACCCAGAGATCGGGGCAGAAGCTTGGTCATAGCATCAGTACTGGACGAGAAGAAGAAATATTTGGAAACATGGGGCATGTACCATATTTCTGTTCGATCATACGGAGGAGGTCCGGTGATAAATTGTAGCCAAAACTCCTCAAAGCCTCTGAGAGCTCATAACCCTCTATAGTCCCTGAATGGTCTCGGTCGAAGTGTCTAAAGACATTTTGCCAATCCTGTATATATTTCCAAAGACCAGCAAATTCTAAGGACGATGAGTACAAGGAATTGTGTGAGGATGTATCATATCTATTACCGTTGTAGTTTATTGTTCCACTGCGGTCGACATCCTAGTAAAACGTTGAGTGGCAGGGGACAAGGGTATAATCTGGACATACAAATGTCGACATTAGCATCTTCACAGTGTCAAGATCAAATTCTTGATAGTATAGTTCGTTGAGCAAAGAACACAATGATCTAAGGATTCAACATACTCGTCCAGTTTCCTATGAAATCATGAGATTTTTACGTTAAACAGGAACAAGCATAAAATGCACCATTGACAAGAGCCTGCTGTAACTCATTCGCGGTAATTGATCCAGACCGATCCGTGTCGACTCCAGTGAAATACGCCCAGAGCGTGGGGTCTGTGCCAGGAGGGGGCGCTGCTTGATAGCCATATCCTTCTGGGCGGGTTGAATAACGGGAGCTATGTGTGCTGTGGATGGATCCATGATGTTGATGTTGGTGTTGATGAGGGTTGCCGTATCCTGAGGATTGTGAGTACATGATGGAAGCTGTTGAAGGAGTCAAACCAAACTTGTATCAACTAACTAATCTATCGGCAGTGAGTGGGGCCGTGCGGCGGTGCTAATGAAGGGCGAACTTCCCTGAATTTTTGTCACCGTAAAGCACGCAAGCATATGTACGATGAGAAACATGTATAGATATGTATAGACTATATGCGGTTCCGACTGTGAGCGAACTTAGAAGTTTGATTAGGAGCAAGAGACAAACGATGTATGGGAAAGATTACACTGAGGGGTTCTTTGCTGCGCAATCACATCTTGCTCATTGACTCTCATCTTCAAGCTATTATGTTTTGTGAGTTCTCTACTCATCCGCTGTCACATTAGGTGTTCTGATTGTTTGATCATAGTTTTCCTTCCTCTGATTTGTAGGTTCAAAATCGCCGATTGTTACTATGTTTTCAATGACCAAAATCCAATAGTCGGTTGTCCCACCAAGGTGAAACCAGATGGCAACGAGCAAACAGCTCACTTATGTCCCAAGTGTAATAATGGTTCGTGCTCATATCACATGTGAGAACTCGATCAATCAACTCGATAATCATAGCTTCAGTATTCTCCGCAAAGAGCAGGACCTGGTTCGAATTATTCTTCATCCCGCTGATACCTATGAACACGAAACATATTTGGATGTGTGGTATATGTCGCTGGGTAGCTCCTATGGGTCCCGAGTGCGTTATTCAATCCTACCGTGTCGTATCGTCGTTGAGGGTCTATCCTTGCAGTCAATGGGAACCACCCATCGCATACCAGAACCCCCAACAAAATTTTGGCCATGTACCCTCAAATGGATTCCAGCAAGGCTATCAACCATCCTACGACCAACCTCCGAATAACTACCCTCCTAATCAGAAATGAAGCATCTCGGGCTACATTCACAATCCTGGATGATCATCTTGTAATATCGTGGACATTCAATCTTTATATCTACCTTTACCGCCTGTATCTCTATCTCTCGGATAATGCTTCGATGGTTCAAACGTCCGATATCGTTAGCTCTCGACGCCAGGTTTTTGACGATATAGGTTCTCCATCATCTCTTGGCACTACTTTATTCACTTATGCCCGTGCATTCCTCGCCTTCCTCCATCTTTCGCCAAATTCTGCCACCTCCACCTCCCTTCCTCAAACGTTCAATCCTCCGCATTCCTCGCCTTCCTCCATCTTTCGCCACCTTTCGCCACCTCCACCTCCCTCTGTATCTCCCTTCCTTCAACGTTCAATCATACAGAACTCTTCTAACTAACGCAAGCCGGCAACTGCATTCGGATAGTCAAACATCCCTTCATGTGGGACGTGAGGAACCCATATCCATCAATGATGACGACCTCCCACCCAATAATGGGCTTCAGTTACTATGTAAGATCAATCACAACGCCTGGTAAGATCCCGGACCGTGATGAGGATTACGACGAACAGATGACCAGTTTCCGAATTTTTAAACATAATAAGCTTGAATTCGCGGTAGACAATAATTGTTCACCGGAGTCGGGTAGAGGAAGAAATCTGAAGAAATTCGTATTATTCACATGTCAAAATTTCGAATGGCGCGTCACTAAGCTTGCGGCGCAACTTTGTAAATACTACCCGGGCCCTTCTTTCTTCTCATCTACCACCATGCCTCTTGTTCGTGACCATATTGAGGGATATCCAGAGACAATTCCTTTCACCAAGCAAGGTGTGGAGGTCCCTGGAACGAAGAAACCAGGACAAACTGGTACGGCGATGTTAGCGTTCCGTCGGTTTTCACTCATTAACAATACTCTCCAGGTCATTACCGTAATGGTATGCCATATGAAGCGTTTTTGTGCCAATCACATATGAATATTTATTTATGCTCCAACTAGGGGTTTGGGGCCTGTTGACCAGGGATACACCCAATGCACTCACCACTATCACGGAGATATATGATAGTGGTATGCGCGCCGGCAAAGACGCGCCGTTCCTCGGCCGTAGACCACTGATTTCAACCAATCCTGTAAAGTACGCACCATATTACGAATGGCAAACTTGGGGACAGGTCGACCATCGTCGGCGGTGCGTAGGAAGCGCACTCTCTTTGCTCTTTAAGACCGGGAAGCTTGGGGGCGCCGGAGAATTAGAAACAGTCGGGATCTGGGCTATGAACAGACCTGGTGCGTATCTTGCGCATATCAATACTATTCCTTCAGTGCTCAAGTAGCCATTACAGAGTGGCAGATTGTCGATCTTGCTATTGCTACCTATGGAAAGGTAGATGTAAGTATATACGATACACTCGGGAAGGACGTTGTAGGTGAGTTTACGTCGTATCTTCCGCTGCAAATACTAAACATTCCTTGTCAGAATATATGTAATCTTGTCCCTGCTCTTCAACGTCGTTCCTTTATTCATATGTTCTTGCGACGTTGCGTTTAGAATCAATCACTCTCATGTCACCTCTGTGTTTACCAGCGCAGACCACATCCCTACACTCCTCAAACTGAAGCCGAAAATCCCGATGCTAAAGGCAGTTGTGTCCATGGACGATTTCACAGCAGAGACGAGAACTATTCTTACACAATGGGGTTGGTCTGTTGGCGTCCATGTAATGGACATGAAGGAGTGTAAGTGTATAACTCGTGCTCATATTTTCTCTGTACTCAGTCCGCGATAGTCGAAGCCATTGGCGAAGCAAACTTAATAGAACCTATCCCGGCTACTCCAGACCAATTGGTGTCTATTTGTTATACCTCAGTGAGTTCTCCGTGTTTCAAGTTGCGAATAAGACTGGACAACTCGTTCTGTCAGGGAACAACTAGTAACCCGAAAGGTGTGTCTCACATATTCCCTTCTCAGCATTGTAGTGACATTTCGTATCTCAAGGCGCGATGTTGACGCATGGCATGCTTGCTTTGTCTGTTCAAGCAAATCTGTACGGTTTGAATCTTCCTGATGAAGGTTCAACAATGTCCTACCTGCCGTTAGCTCACATCTATGAAGTGGATCTATTCAGTTTTTATCGCGTGTACTTGGCTGACCGAGAAATTTCTCGTAGCGAATCACTGAACTAGCAACGATATCTACTGGTGCAAAGATCGGATATTTCAGTGGTGATCCTTTGCGGCTCATCGAAGACTGTCAAATCCTCAAGCCCAGTTTATTCCCTTCTGTTCCTCGAGTATTGAATCGTGTGTATCAAGCAGCCATGCTTGCTGGTGACGTCCCGGGATTAAAAGGAACACTATTCCGAAAGGCGATCCAGGCTAAGATGGAAAAACTACATGCGACAGGAGACAATACTCACTTCTTCTGGGATAAATTGGTGTTCCGTAAAATCCAGGCCGTCTTAGGTGGTAATTTGGTCCTTGTTACCTGCGGTTCTGCGCCCATCCATGGCGAAGTCCTCGATTTCCTCAAAATTGCCCTTGCATGTGATGTGCTTGAAGGTAAGCTTTTTTGTTGTCAATATGCATGTTGCTCGACGCTAACACCTTGAAGGATATGGAATGACGGAAAATTGCGGTACTTGCACTAAATGTTGGCCTTTCGACGCTTCAGCGAGTGGTACTGTTGGCCCTCCACAGTCGGTGAATGAGATCAAGTTGATCGACGTGCCTAGTATGAACTATACATCAGAAGACAAGCCTCGACCTCGTGGGGAACTTTGCGCGCGAGGTGAAAATATTATGAAGAAGTACCACAAAGGTGAGGCTAGATATTGTGTTGATCTCATGTCACTGAATCTGTAATCTTTAGACGAGAAAAATACACAGGAGGCTATTGACGAGGAAGGGTGGCTACACACAGGAGACGTTGCGGAGATCGATGACTTTGGTCGGGTCAGAATCATTGACCGAGTTAAAGTGAGCTCTTTCATAGTTTGTCGGACGAGCTACTCAATGAAGGACATGCGACATCTAGAACATCATGAAACTAGCTCAAGGAGAATATGTCGCCGTAGAGAAGATTGAAAACACCTACAGCTCATCTGCGGCGGTCGCTCAGCTGTTTGTGCATGGTGACTCATTACAGTCTTACTTAGTGGGCGTTGTTATTCCGGATCCATTGCACCTCTCCGCCATCGCTTCTCGCCTTTCTAGTAGCAAAGTGACACCGGAGGATGTAAAGTCCTTGGGTGAAGCTTGCAAGCAACCGGAAGTGGTCAAAGAATTTGTAAGTATCCTTGATAAAGAAGCAAAGAAGGGAGGATTGAAAGGGTGAGTTGGAGTGCTTGGAGCTTTTTATCTGCAGGAATTAATATTTTTTAGATTCGAGACCCTGAAGCGAATCCACCTCAGTCTCGATCCCTTCTCAGTAGAAGATGGAACACTCACGCCGACTTTCAAAATCAAAAGGAAAGATGCGTATAAGAAATTTAAGGCTGAGTTGGACGCGTTGTATTCATTAGGAGAACCTGGCGCCGGGTCGAAACTTTAGATATCTAATAATGGTAAATTACCAAGTCGCAATACACAACGAAATATCTCCTTGGGATGAATGACAAGCTATCACGGCGGGTGCAGTACCACCGTAGCGCAACGGGACACGGCGAGTCCGGTGTTTCAAGGATACGGGGAGCTTGTAAACACAACGGCAAGAAAAATAGGGACTTCAAACGCGTGGACAGCGGGACGACCCGACTTTTGACTCGCGCAGTATCAAATAAGTGATAGGCGATATAGATAACGTCAGAAACCGACTATCGAGGTACAAATTGTGGGGCGCTTGTCCAAAACGATCTGCGCTCAAACGTTCTCTTCGATATATCATCCGCTAATCTTCTATGTAATTGTCAGCTTTTGTTGCCACGATTTCTTTGCGATTTCTAAAGCAGTCCGGGTCCGAAAAATGATGAAATCGCGGACGAAGCGGGTTCAAAGTAGAGATTCACGGAAGCCTGGTCTCTTATATGGACAGATTTGCCTTCTCAATTTCTTACACTGCTAGAGCCTCGAGTTTTCCAAGGCGTGTCCGATCACGGATTCATAAAAGAGCTTGGGGAAAGAGAAAACTGTAAGATAAAGTTCTAAAGCTTAGAATAGTAGAAGGAGGAAAATGATACCGGTGGATCTCATACCGGTGGGTCAATCGCTGAGAATCACTAAAACAACTGATTGATCGTTGAACGTTGGACGCCCCATCTCATGATATCTTCTTGAATTTCTCTGAAAAAAGGTATGTTTGGTAACGGAGGCACAGGCGCCCCATTTGGCGCTCTAGATTTCAACTTCAACTGCCCCATGCCCAACCCGGTCCTGAGATTTTCACTTGTTTCTCCACCTCCCTCGGCAAATTTAATGAGGTGGTGATACACGAATCAGTAGACGAAACTTCAGGGAGAATTCGAACTTCCTTATGGACATACACGGACAACAACTAGAAGCCCACTGATTCTGACGTCCTTTGCAGTATTTGGTTTCGTACTTCAAAACAACTCCGTTAAATATATCGCAGGCGCTTCGAAATAACAGACATAGTATTGCGCTTATACTTTCTGAGCTATTCTAAGCTATTCACTGTCCAGAGCTGTCTCGCCACAATTTTTCAAGCAAAACCTATCAATTCTTACCTGCCCAAATCCACGATGCTGCGAATCCGCGGGAATCCTGATCTCATCTTCCTCCGCGCCCAACGGCGAGAGACGGAATTTGCCATGCGTGTGTGACTGCCCCATCCAAGAGCCCACAGCTCCCATCTCCGAATGTTGACGATTCCGGGAGGGGTGATACTCAGTATTTAAGGAGTCTAGAAAAGACAGATCGATGATTCTTTCTTAGCCCCCGCCATAACCACCACCACCAAATGTCACGTCAACATGCTTTACTCGTCTGCCTTTTGGCGCCCTTCACCTGTGCATTCACGCAGGCTCTCTTCTTGGCCTCGGAACATTCTGCTCTCAACTCTTCAGTTGGTGGTCGCCTATTCAAGGGCACACCTTTGGTGCTGCCGTGTGTCCCGTCCAACGTCACACATACAGGAAATTGTTCTCAGGTTCAAACCGAGTACCTTGACGAAGGTAGCGATCTATCAACTCCAAACCCCTTCTTCCATGCCTAAACAGAGTGTAGGGTTTCGTACCAACACTCCCGGTGCCTACGTAGTTCCGCAATGGGAAACATGTCAAACTACGGGAGCACAGTGCCTCCTCGACTACACCAATACTCTCGATCTTACACCCGTTACACCACCAAGGGAATGTTTGTTGGGCAGTATTCCGCCTTATTTCGTCCGTTCTTTTGACCACCACATACCCATCGGATCTGATACCCGCTTTAGATCGATGTGCAATCTGAAGACGATGTTCGCGCAGCGTTTGACTTCTCTAAACGTCTCCAGGTACCGCTAGTGATTAAGAATACCGGAGTGAGTATTACTTGTTCTTCGGACCTCAGTGACATATACGATTACCCGCATACAGCACGATTACCAAGGCCGTAGCAGTGCCCCTCATTCTCTAGCGCTTTGGGTAAGTTTGCATTGCCTCTCATATTCGTGACCGGATGGATCTTACGCTCGGACGGACATAGACGCACAATCTAAAAAATGTACGTGTCCTCAAATAAAACGCAACCGCTTGGAGTCGTTCTCAAAGAGACCTAGATTTCATATGAACCAGACTTCGTTCCCGAAGGGTGCTCAACACCTAGTGCGGGTGTTACTCTCGGGGTTAGTGTAAATTCTTTCCGCACAGCTCCTATCGTCTCATTTCATCCACGTACTTGGATCATGATGCAGGCCGGGGTGCAGTGGCAAGATGCTTACTCTTTCGCCGAAAGCCAAAACATCACTTTGGTAGGAGGTAAGCCTTGTTTCAAGTGAGAGCAGAAAACATCGGATCGAATTTGAATCTTGACATCAGGCAGTGACAAAACTGTAGGTGCTGTTGGTGGTTGGCTTCAGGTTAGCAGAAGAAAGTTTCAAAGCATACACGTTCTTCTACTCATTTTTTTTGACAGGGAGGTGGTCATGGCATGTTGTCAAACACAATGGGTCTCGGTAAGCGTTACCCAAACTATGCATTCCAAGTCAACATTGACTGATTTGACTGAACCACAGGCGTGGACCGGGCGGTAAGCTCAACGTGAAATGATCGCGGACTTGCTTTGAGCGCTTTCTTGTAGTTACAGTTCAAGGTAGTAACTCCCGACGGCCAGTATAGGGTCGCTAATGCCTGTCAGAATCAAGATTTATTCTTTGCTCTGCGAGGAGGTACTCACTCGTTTTATTTTACTTGCGGTATCGCCAACTCAGACTTGTGTCTGTAGGAGGAGGAGGTACATTTGGCGTTGTACTGGAGAGTACAGTGCTAGCATCTCCTCGAGTTACTCTTCAAGTTGTGATGGTCACGTTTGACTCCACCACCGACACGACTATAACGCGCGAGTTATGGAACACAATGACAGCGAACGCCCTGCAATGGGCAGAAGATGGCTGGGGTGGAATCGCTACTACAAATGTGGCCATATACATTAACCCGAAACTAGGCCCTGCTGAAGCAGCGAAGTCCATGAACCCCTTAATCGAATTCGGGCAGAAGCTGCAATCGGATCAAGTTGAAGGGGCTCAACTTATATCAACTAGTTTTGAAAGCTGGGGAACTTTCTTCAATTGGTTCGCAGCAGAGAACGTTGCGGTGGGTTTCATATCCAATCATCAAAGCGATCGATCTCTTCCTTTTTCGACCGCATCCTCTCTATGAGAAGAGTTCGAATGTTTACAGGTTGATCTTATTCACAGATAACTGGTGTCAGCCTTGCTCTCGTCTCCCGCCTCATCCCCAAAGCCAATTTTGCCACCGCTGAGTCCCAAGCTGAATTGGTCGAAGGGCTGCTAAATACTACTGTCATCACTCCACGGATTATCATTCTCGTGACTGCTCCATCTTCGTATCCTGGTGACAATACCACAAGCGTCACTGAGGCGTGGAGATCCAGCCTCTACCATGTTACCGCTGTGTCATCGTGGAATTGGAACGCAACAAAAGAAGATAAGAAGACAGCGTACGCTCAAGCTAGCGCGTCCATAGATAATCTTCGACGTATTACACCGGACGCTGCATATCAAGTAATCATCTTTTCTGTATGCTTCGATGCATAGGGGTTGCTGATTATTTCTGACTCCAGAATGAAGCTGATGTTTATGAACCGAATCACGAAAGTCAGTGTCGAAAGTTTTCAATCCACGAGATGACTAATGTTTATTCATAGTCTCATTTTGGGGGTCAAACTACCAACAATTACTGGAGATTAAGAACAAGTAGTGAGTGATCATTTTAGTGACGAAAGGTGTGCGTTTTGTGAAGGGTCTCTTCCATATAGTGATCCTTTCCACCTTCTCGATTGTTGGAACTGCGGTAAGCTGTCTATCTTGATCTTCATACAAAATCAGGTTAATATTTCATAGTGGGCTGGAAACCGTCGGCGCCTCAGTTTTCATGTTACCTATGACTCCGTGGTACAAATGTGGATAAATTATGGTTGTAATATCATTATCTCTAGAGTGTTCCCGAATTCGAACTTTGGGCCTTGACCTAATGTTGTAGGAAGGATCGCAGTTTTCCGCCCAAGTGAAGACTGTCCTTGCCATTTAGTTGTAGCTTGTGTATCGATATCTGCTATAGTTTTCATGTTATGTGTCATTTTACAATCAACTGCATATTCTGGCTAAAATATTCGGTGACTGACTCAGGACTCTGTGAGCATATTTTTACTATTTCGTGTGATATCACGAGCCAAAGAGCATCCTATTAATGCAATTGATGCATGCAATAGAGCCCAAAAGTAGCCTCCCAAGACGTTGTACTTGTCAGAAAATGCAAACACGGAGCTAAAGATAGTCCAAAAGAAATTTTCCATTCAAGTCGCATTAGATACGCTGATGGCCACTGACCTAGCGAAAGCTGCGCTAACGCAGCGTGAAAAGCACATAGATGATTGGACAAGGCCATTAGCGGAACCCAAATACGAGGGCTTCGGGACATTGTTTCTAATTAGAATCATGCTCGCACTGTAAAGGTATCAAATACAGCACAGGAACGAGGGGATAAACACTGACGAATATGCGATTCCGCCTACACGACTGAGAACCAGCACAATTACGATCCCGACCCAGAGTGCTGAATGGGAACGACTCCCAAGTTGCCCTGTACTTTCGTCCAGCCCATATCTTGCGATCATATTAAGAGTGGGAAGAAATAAAAATGTGACTGGCCAAGCAGCTATCGATAGGTTATAGATTTTTGCAGCCTCGATACGTCTGAGAAGGAAGGGCATAAGAAAGACCTGCACGGAGCCAGCGATGACCCCCGCGAAGGCTAAGGAGTAGCCTATTGTCGAAGGCTATGTCGGCAACCATTAGTATGAAAGATAGGGCATCTCGTAACAATCTCCTCACAGGAAATGCAAGACCGCCACTATGTATAGGAGAGTAGCAGAAGAGGACGTAGAGGACACCGAATGACGTTCCATTTGCTTCAAGCGCAAAGCCACTCAAACTCAAGGCGCGAATGATAGGAAATGAAAGCAACTCTCTTGCGCTCGGGGAAACCGGTATATCGTCATGGCAGTCCGTGTTGTGTTCAGAAGTGCAAGACATGTAATCGCGATCTTTTTCTGCGCTGAATCGTCGTTTTGTGGACAAAGTCTTTGGGGCTGAAGTTAGCAAGTTTCAAAGAAGCAACGCAAATCCTCACTTCTCCTAAGTAAAAATACGCCAGCGTAAATCCAACTATTGACAGAAGACCCGCGACAAAGCATGGTAGGAAGTAAGGATGTCGGTCGAAGATAGTCTGTTTGAAAATGCTAAACTGGCTCGCTGGAGTTGAAAACGAGCCGCCAATCAGAGGCCTAAAGAAGGACCGATGAGACAAGCACCTCAAAAAGCTGAATAGAATACTGATACCCAATAATTGAACCAATAGGCCAGACGAGACTTTAACGGTCGAGGAATTTTAAGTAAAGATCACGGTTGCAGGAGATCGATCCTCTTACCCATATAGCGGAAAAGCCGCAGCTTGATTCGTGGAATCTATTATGAAAAACGGGTAAGAAGCGGAAGTGAGGAGTACATCGTGATCTAGATTTCTCGCCTGTGATTTCGCCCAACACCGTATGCACTACAGAAGCAGTTCCAGCGAAAACTCCAGCTAAAGAAAATTTCAGTTGTGATCGTATTCAGGGCGAGCAGAGCCCACCTATACACCGACTTATCAAAAGGTCGATGATGGAACTTGAAACGCCAAAATACATCGTAGAAAGGGCAACGCCAAGTGTGCCTGTCATTATAACAGGGCGTCGTCCAATTACATCTGAAATCGTATGAAAGTAACATCAGTCTACATCAATGCAGAAGAATGAGCTCTATACAAACCTGAAAGTCTAGCCCAATGATAAATGAAGAGAAGTTGCGAGACTGCAAAAGTGGACTCCTAGGGGATATGTGAGCCACGGAAAACTCCTCAAGTAAACCCGACTCACTACCAGACCACTGAAATATCCAATTTGCGATGGATCGTCTGTCACATGTAGGAAAGCGATGAACTCATTAATGTATGGGAATATTTGGGTGAACGCGATGGGGTCTACAAGTCGAACAAGACACAAGGCAGCAATTTGCGCTTTTGGTAGCGGAGTGACACGCCTGGAAGGATTTTGTGCTTCAGCGTTGCAGGTGTTGAGCAGAAGAGGTGTCGTTTCGTCGCGGTCATCAGCAGCAGGACATGAGCTGTGGGAAGCCATGTAGTGAAGAGGAAAATGATTGGCAAAAAGAGCGAACCGTTACAAGAAACCATGTCGACCTTATAAACGTTCGAAGGTGGTAAGAGAAGGAGAACAGACCGGCTTCGACTGAATATATGATTCCTGAGTCCTGACCAAATATTCTGATAGATTTTGGAAGTATGGAGCCGGCTGGACTTTCTGTTGGCATTTACGTTTCGGCAAGGTGAAATGAAAACTCTGGATTTGTTGAATTCGGTTCAACTGGCTGGGGGACGATGAGAAGATTCCTTGAGAACCTTGCTCAACCGTGAGCGGCGTTCTCGGACCGAGGACATCTGATTATGTCATCACGGATTCTGATTTTTCCTCCGGGCCTTCTTTTTCTGTAGTTTCCAGTTCTACGCTCGCTTTCATCTAAGTCATTTTCTCTGCTAATATATCCTCTACCACTTGTTAAACGCCAAAATGAACTTCGGCTCCAACGATAATACCCCTACTCTTGTTGCCCCTCGACCTGTTCGGTTGAATTTTGCTCCATGCGCCATTCTGAACCGTGCTCCATCAGTGCGAATCGTCTCGGAGCCCATCAAGGACGTTAATGAGCGTTCACACTCTGTCGGAGACCTGAAGATTGGACTCCTTGAGTCTTCTTCAGATGCTTCACCGAGGTTTGTTCTCGTTCATCATCTTTTACTTTGGAATGGGATCATTTTGATTGACCATTTTTCATCTGTTAGGATTGGTTTACCAAGTGAAGCCCTTGAGGAATTCTTGTCGATCCTTAAGCCTTCTATTTTTCCTCCTCGCTCTCCGGTTCGGAGTCGTCGCCAGGCATCTCTTCCTACCTTGCACCATGAACGGTCCTTTTCTTACAAGGGGCGCGCGCGTATCGAGTCTACTGTAGAAGAAGTAGAAAGCGTACGCTCCACACAATCTAGTAGGAATACCGGCTCACCTGTTGAAATACTGGATGGAACGACGGAATATCAGTTGTTGGATTTGGAAAACACCCCGTTCCGCTGGTTCACTTCTACTGTCCTTTGTGAGTATCGCGCTTCTATGATTTGTTGTGCTTGACTTGACATGTGATGCAATAGCGTCTCCCATATCCCGCAACAACACTCGAAACCCGTTTCAGCGTCATGTCACTCATCCAATTATATCATCTCCTCGCCCGCTCACCCCATCGCCGCTGTCGTCTCTCTCTCCTGCCGCCATCCCTCTTCCTCTTCCTTCTCCTGACGAACTTGTTTATGCTTAAACGAAAGCAGTACCTGTCGTAATGTTCATTCGTGTCATAATATTCTGTATCAATGTGCTCATATATATTAGTCCCTTGCTCTACGTTACATTATTTTCTCGATACTTGTGGTTCATAGTCATATTTATTGGATTTTTTTTGGATTGTGCATCACACCTTGTGGCTTGCATCACTATGTATAGCGTTCTTGTAATTAGGACAGCAATTGTATTCATTCAACAGTTAAGGATCCCATGGTGATAAAGCTTGCCCCCCAATGCCTTCAGTCAAGAAGATCGATTGGCCATCACTATCAATATAGAAGCAATCTTCCAATCGGACGCCTACCTTTGTAACCGAGTACACATTCAGTCTTGACAATGCAGCGTTAGCACAGACAACTTACTTTGCCCTCAATATAAATGCCTGGTTCGTTGGAAAAAGTGTGACCAATCTTGATAACATCTAAGCTACCGCCACGAATATAGGGTTCCTCGTGGCCTTCCAATCCAATTCCTGTATAAATGTAAATCTGTTTCTGTGAATAAGGAGCGGAATTCGATCTGACCGTGTCCCAGTCTATGTGTAAAGTAGGCGCCACGACCTGTAAGATTGAGAAAAGACCTTGCCGACGCATCGATGTCTTGAGCAATAGCACCTGCTTTGGCAACGCGAGCGGCAACCGTTTGAGCAGAGAGAACGTCACCCCATATTGCTTGATGCTCTGAGGAAATTTTCGTTTCGGAAAGAGCCACAGTCTATACACATCTTAGGCGATCAGTAGCAGGGGGATTGATATTACACTCACGCGAGTGACATCGCTAACATAACCGTGCAGGCTTCCTCCACAATCAAAGAGAGCAAAATCGGACTGGCCCAAGACTCGATCCGAACCGCTTCCATGAGGAAGAGCAGCGTTCTCTGGACTCAGTAATTATGAAGCTTCGCTTCATGGCAATGCAATGCGCGCACCTCCGAAAAGTGTTAAACAACCTCCGTTGTCTAAACCAGCCACTTCGAGAGCCATAGACATCATCCTCCTAGCCTCCGACTCCTTCATACCAATGGTCATCTTCTTATGTACTGCCCTTATAGCAAGGAGCGTGGCCTAAGAGCATTTAGTTTAAGAAACTTTGTCAGTGAATTGACAGTGTACCTCGTTCGCACATTTCAGCAGCTCTATCTCAGCATCCGACTTCCGTTGCCGGAGTTCCTGTATTTCAGGAGCTGAAGGAGCTACACTGACATTCGACAGTGCTTTCTGGAAGCCGTTAAAGATGAACAAACGAGCGGATTCATCTAAGTATACTTTGCCTTCTATTGTCAACGCTGAGATGGCGACCTCATAAGGATTTCTTTCCTCAGGCCATTCGATGTACTCTACGCTGTCATGAGGAATTGGCAGCATCTTGGCCCGACTGGCCTCAAACTGCGGGGTTAAAATCGACATCTTGGCCTCTATTTGGTTATCATTGATAAGAACTGGTGTGATGACAAGCAACAGCGGCCGTTCAGATAACTTCCAAGCAGTTGCTGAAATATTTCCAAAGTAGTGTGCATTGGCGCCGGGTTCAGCAATGAATGCAGAGGCGTTCAAATGGTGCAAAGTGCTGGCTAGCCTTCGTTGGCGTTCGTGAAACTCTGCAGCAGTGATGGGTTTGGAAGACTCGCAGTGATTAGCCAGATCCGAGAATGGTTTTGACAGTGGAAAGGCGCCTCCTAAGAGGCCGCTCACGTGGAAGAGGCTTGTTCCAAAAATCAGAGGTATCCAAGCTATACATGCTAGAAGTAGAAACACGATTCTCTGCAAGTGATAATCAATAAATGAGTAACGCCGGCAAGCGGCATAGCCCGCTACCGTTGCTTGTAGAAAATATCCAGCAAAATCCAATCTGTATATATCGATAATATGCATTATGT
>MU795286.1:0-32662 GCA_027886305.1 Lentinula aff. lateritia | reverse complement strand
TGCTGAAAAAAGGTATTTCCAGGCATTTTCGGAGCTCAGCTGTGACAGAATTTAGGTTTATTCGATTTCGGCCGCGGATTTCAAATATGAATATAAAAGTAACTAAGCGCCCATTAAGCAAAGACCTGATGCGTCGTAGTCGCGTCGTTGACCTCACCACACTCTTCAGATATGTACTCTTCACTTGCATATTGATGCAGAAGCTAGACCACGAGTTAGACCAGGCTTCTGAGCTAGGCTCAGCATGTAAACGAAAGGTTTCGAAGGCGGATCGAAGGGCTCGAGTAGCTGCTGCCAATGCTGCTCAACGAAAATCCACCATAAACCCTCCTCCTTCCACCATATCCAATAGTGACAAAGAGGATGACAACAAGGAGAATGATGTTGAGGTCCTAAAAGCTGAAAAGGCTGAGGTAGAGAGAAATGCAGAAAACCTTCAGAAAAAGGCTGGGTACTGGAAAGGGAAAGCAACAGGATTGAGGGAGGAGAGAAATAGCAGGATTATAGATTAAGACACCCCTTCAGAGTAATGCTTGGTGCTTTCAAGTAGTCATTTAGGTCAATTATAACTAACAAACGAAGTCAAAAAGTTTCGGAGACGATTTACAACGCGATTGGAGTAGACGCTCGCTTAGTCAGCGCACGAAAACTTTAGTGGGAGTGCCCATACCCATATATTCTTCTTCATCAGTCTGCGAATGAAGCTCGGTACTTCATGGTGAGCCCCACTTACATCATCATTAATACATTCTCTATGAGCTCCACATTGCGTATCTTTAGTCGTCGAACGCGTGGTTCAAAGCTGCCTCGCATCTACTGTGTGTTTTTAGACACCTCTTACTTTCATTAAGAGCTCAACGGATCAGGAATCCGTAAACCAGAGCTCGACAAACCTTTGGAAGCGTTGCGATATCTTCGCGCAGCGATGGACGCAGACCAGGAACAGGTAGGCGGTACAGGAGACATGTGGAAGAAAAACCCGTATGTTAAATCGAATCCTTTGATATGAGCTACTAAGGATCCCGTGTAGTGTTTTAGTCTTTATTCACTCCGTAGCTCCTGCCTGGTCAAGAACGGACGTACGTTGACAAAGCCAAGGAAACCCTTTCTCGTATCATCAGTGACAAGAAAATCGACAAGAGCTCTCAGGGCATGATCTTCCTTAGCAAGATCTATCTATTTCGGGTTCTTCGACGGCTTGGAGAAGAGAAAGATGCGCAAAAGCAGTATGTTGCCAACTGTTGTCGACTGGTTCTTCGTCTAATCCAATAACAACGGGTAGTGAGCAATGGCTCATCAAGTGGCTCAAGAGGAATTCTCACTGTTTGCCCGAATTAACGTTCGTGGAGATATTCACCACATATATGAATATTAAGGAAGACACGGTCTGGGCGGCGAAAAGTGGCTGAACAATCGCCGCCATACCCACAAAAATGATATACGCCCAACCAGAGTTTGTCAGCACTGTCAAGCACGCGAACCTCAAGTCAAGTTGTCTCAATGTAGTCTGCTGGCATATCTTCAACTGGTGCGTTTCGTATGCTCATCAGCATTTCCTACTCAGATGGGTACGGTACGTTCTGCAGCTCAAGAGAATGCCAAAGACTCCATCTCCATTATCATAAGTGAGTTCTCCGTTATCGGGATCTACAACATATTTAACCCAAGCTTCGGGGATTAAGCAGATAAGTCTGCAAGTTAGTGTCTTCAGAACTCCGCGCCCGTTCATTCTTGCTCGTGGGTCACGCCTTCAACAGTGAACACGCAACCGAGTCGAAAAGAATCGAGAACCTAGCTCTGCACAAAGCCCACCTCGCAATGTGGTTGGTATACGTGGAGGGTTGCTCCTGTACCAGCAAACATAGTTTGCCTTCTTCATCCGTTCGGGCTTCATCGCGATCCCTCACGGTCCCGCTCATATATCGTTTTCAAGCAAGTTGAATACGTTCCCAGTGCTAAAAGCCGCCAAAATAAATTCAAGGTCGTAGGAGCAGATGTGTACAAACTGGGTGACGTCTGGCAGGATATCGAGGTCGCGAGGGCCCCGAATAAAGGCGAGGGTAAGAAGTACATACATCAAGGAGATGTTCGAGGAATTCGACCATAGTTTGGAAAAGGATGGGTATACTGCCAATGTTGGACTTGATGTTTGGCGCGGGAGGTATTCAGACGTATCTGGATTTCCGTTGGTGATCTTTACACTCGATGCTGATTATGGCTTCTTCAATTCTGCTAACTTCCGTTGTCCATGCAGAGGGAATCAGCAAAGCTCAAATATAGGGTTATACCTACGATACAAACAGGAAAAGCAGCGGGACTGAACCGATCGGGTCCCCCGAGTTACCCAGGGCAAGTGTACAAGATTCCGAAAAGATCCTCTAGATCAATATGCACCAATAATCTATGCTTCTTTATTCGAATTCCGTAGCTTGATAACGCGTCTTCGTCAAGAACAGCCGCGTGTGCAGCTCCTGCATCAATTCATAATAATGATGATTATTTGATATAGTTGGCTGAAAATATGAGGTGTAACCCGGGTGTAACCTGGTGTAACAGTGTTCGTACACGACGCTTTGAACCGTGAGATCGACCGAGTCTTCTTGGTATGACTAGTTCATGTCACCTACATACTCCCCCATATGGGAAACACGACTGCAGGCAAGACATGTTAGCAATTACTTTGGATGGAGGCGATGGGCAGACCACACTGTGCGGCATGCTTCATGCGGCCCACTCTCGACTGGGTAAAGGCCATTCCGGTTGAATTGAGTCTGCGGCGTTATCTATCGCATGCATGCCCCTACGCATGCCTGACCGTCTATGGGAGTTGAAGGCTAAGGTCAATACATTATCCAGTAATCGCTGCGCCCTGCTTATCAAGCCACCTTTGGTGACCAGCTTCCCAAAGCTTCCCAATAACCCATTCCTTATCCTTCTTATCCTCGTGGATACCTTCTCGATTTCTTTTCGGAAAGTCGTGTCGAGAGAAGATTCAGGGGAACCCTTCGGTTGTACGGATAGTTCCAAATTGGTTCTTCCAGGTCAACAAGTGATGTCAGTGCAGGTTCTTTGACCTGCCAGTTTATCGTTGTGCAAGCCACAATTCGTGAACATCTAGAGGACATTGAAGAAACTCGGATCTGACATTCATCACATCCATTTTTGGAGGCCTTCCTTCAGGATGCAGATGAAGCTATCTCCACACTCATTCCAGTCTGAACGGATAAGTTCAGCGTTCGCGCCACAATAACGTGCACGACAGAAATATTTTATGCTATTTCTGTGCTGTTAAGCAGGCCTAGGCGCGACCCCAATTTATTCCAATCCTGTTCGCCGATGAATTGATGTTGTCTTCCCTTGTCTCCCGATGAGCCTGGAGCTTAAGGATTAGAGTCAGACAAGAATCAGATAAATTCGATAAAAGAGATTCAACATCGCTTGTTGGGTTGCCCTTGGCGCGTTCTCAGGCACATGTTTTTCCAGCTCTTCACGATTTCATGGACTAAACCACTCTCGAACTCGCTTGAACCACAAAGGGATGATCAATACATAATTATAGAAGAATCCATTTCCGTCGCTAAAAAGCATATCATAATCGATAAAAATGGAACGGGGTTTATTGGCCGATATCGATAAATGCTTTTGCCGGTGCTACAGGAGGCTTTATGCTTTATGCATTATGTTCGACTTCATCGCTCCGATGAGAGGAACTTTCTCAATCTGCTTTACCCTACGCCGCGTCATCGTTTCAGCTCTTCTATCCCGTTTATATCCCGCATTCAAAGGACTGAGGGGGCTTCACATAACTGCGAAGTTCGACCCACCGAAATTCGATCGGGTTGCCAAATCTCGGGTCATACAAACTTTGATAAAACGGACACATATCTGCCTCATGGGAGGTGCTCAGTCGGCAATAAATGGACGAGTATGTATCACTCTTTTTCCTTTTTACCCTAAAGATATTCGCCTCAAATACCTCATTAACCGACGTTTCTTTTGACAGAGGACATTTCTCAAATAGCCCTGCAAACTGTCAAAAGATAAAGATGATAGACAGACCTATTCGAGAAAGAGTGTTTTTTCTTGGCGACCACGACGTTCATCAAGTGAGTTGCCTGTATACTTGAAATACCTTCCTGTCTGATCTTTGACTGTGCCTCAGTCGTCGTATAAAGCAGCCAACGCTCATCGTAGGCCCGTAAGCATGATAACCGTCATGCACTCGAACGAAAATCCATCCTCTCCTGTGCCGTCTCCCATACGCCGTCACAGCGTCCGTCGTCCATTGCGATCTTCACCGCTTGCCGGGCCCGCGCTTTCCAGCGAGGGTCTAGTGATACCGGATGAGGATGTTCAAAGGAGGTGCAAACCAAACAGGATTTCGTCGAGTCCTGAACTTCCATCAACATCCTCACCCTCAATATACCCGGCAGATATTGATCATCTCCCTCTTCATACTTATCCAGCAATCACCACCAGGCCAAGATTACATCAACGAAACTCGTCACCAAACTACTTGACCGTCCCGTCCGTCTCCCTGACGAAGTCTCCTTCCGCTCCTTCCCTTCATATGCCCTCAACACCCCCCTCTTTTTCAACGAGTCCAAAACCCTCACTTCGACCGCCCTATACAGAAAGTAATACGTCCCCAACATCAACGGCTGCAAGGTCAGCGCCCGTCATGGCCGGGGATTGGCTTGTCACCAACACGTATGCGGAGACGCCTCGATTCAGTAGGCTCAATATGGGGTCCAATGTTGTGATGCCCGTACCCGCAAAGGAATATCGCAGGAAGTCAATTGGTAGCGTAAGGTCGATATCAAATATTTCTGGTCATGCGTCTAGCCCGCCTGGACTAGTGCGGAGTCCAAGTGGATCCAGTGGCGTTAGGAGTGAGGAGGTTGCCTCTACCTTTTCTGAGACTCTTCGGAGGGTCGATTCAAGGAAAAGCTTATCTTCGTTAGCCGGCAAAGTGCGCCGACGAGCTAGCATCTTGCTGTCTATTAAATCTGATTCGTCGGAGGGTAAGAGTGTCGAGAGTGCTCCTAGCTTACTCCAATCAAGCAGCGTCACTTCTCTTTCTTCGGTAGCCGATAACTCTGATAACGACTTCCTCCTTTCCCCATCTCTTCCACCTCGATCTCCTCGCTCTGCCCGTAGTCGGGGAAGCTCCAAATCGGATTGTACGATCATTGATGAAGAAGCTGAGGATGATATGCCGGTTACCCCTGATACGCAACCTTCCCCAAAAAAGAGGAAAGAGCATAAACGGGGAACGTTCCTTCTCAAATTTCGTCGGATTATCGGTGCACACCGTCTCATGCGTCCGCAAGTTTCGGATGTTTCATAATTTCTTATCTTGCATGCTAGAGAGTATATGGGAAGGAAAGAAATTTTATTACACGGCATGGTTCAAGGACTTAATGGATAAGTAACGAACGATTTGTCATAATGGCCGGTCAATAACGTTTATGATTAACTTACGGTTACCCTTTTCTTGCGGTAGAATGCGTACGACAAGGACTCTCAACATCTTGTAATTATAATTTTGGATCAGCCTCTTGAAGATTTTGGATACTTTCAATGTTTTTGCATACATAGATAAGTTGTTTCTCAATTTCGGTATCTTCTTCTACCTTATACCAACGTTTTCTATCTCGTAGTCGTAGGGTGTTTAGAATACCAAACTTGTTTCTCTTGCCCATATCCTGTGCTTGGTGCTAGGAAGGACTGATCCAATATCGGATGAGGTGGTAGTAGTGTTGACCGTGGTGCCCGGTTGGGTCGTTACATTAACTGCCGAAGACGAATCTAGATCAGTACTATCTGTAGTATCCCCAGAGGACGAATCGGGATTCCCCGTCGTCAACGTCGAATTGGTGCTGGTTCCAGAAGAAGTATCGGAGTCGGGGTTCGAGGTCGTACTATTTTCAGAAGCTGCTGGTTCAGATGCGGAATCGTCGAACGTCCATGTAACACCAGAGATACGTCCCACCGATAAATCTGACAGTGCTTGAAATCCGGTAGGTGTGAAATCCAGATCATACATCGCACAACCGGTGCATCTATCCGCAACGGTTACGGTTACGGACTTCCCTTGATCTGCGCAATGGTGAGTAGTTTGAATTGAATAATCCCAAGTGACATACAATGAGCGGTGAGCTTTTTCCCGCACACCGGGTTGCTTTTGCCACAGCTAGAATCAATACACCGTTCAGAAAGGATGTTAACATTGAACCTACTTATTTGGATTGGCTGTTGCTCCGCTATAACGTCCAAAAGAGGGATGAGCAAGGGCCTTTAAGAATGAACTCGCGACTTACGGGTAAGTATCATAGAACAAATGCGATAGAGCGACGATAAGGTCAGAGTCCGTGTATGTTTCCCCTGTGAACGACGGTTATATCGGCGGGCTATTCAATGTGAAAGTATGTTGTACCACAAGAGGTCAGGCCGGTATCGTAGTAAGTGCCTATGTTCGAAATTCAGCAACTTGTTCATTGAGGCTCTGATCACCAATTAGACAGACCTTGGCCAGTACCACCGGTAAAGTCCGTGGCACGAGGAATAATGGGACGGGCAACCACAAGAGCGAACAGGCAGAGCGTTACGAACAGAGTCGACGAAGAGAGCATGTTTAAGAGCAGAAGCAGATTAATCGAGCTTAGGGACAACTTGAAGGATCTTCTGCAAAGTACGACCTGCGTACACTATGAAGGAGGTCAGAGGCCAGCCAACTTAAGGTATTGACAAGCTTGTAACACTCGTTTTATACACCTTCGGAGGCTGGGCGTGGTGACATGTTATTCAATATCATACACGGAAACTGGTGACCGAGCCTCGAAATGTATAGATGAAACTAATAGTAAAACCATTCTCCTTTGAGTAAGCATTTTCTGGTTCGTGCTTGGAAACTCCGGTGTCAGAACAGCGGTGATCGTAGGGGTAATTGCATGACACTACAATGGCAATAATGAAAGGAGATGACCAGATTGAAGCTCACAGTGCCGTCTGCCCTTCCTCGCACTGCTAAATAAAACATCTGCCCTTTCATATAACTCACAACAGAGTTAGCCATGAATACATATTAAAGACAGTACAAATGGGGTCTGGATCCCCCGATGAGTTGAATATACCAATCAACGACGTGTGAAGGTCAGACGTGACGCTTCCGAACGGTTGTTGCCAGCGTATATCATATCTAGGACAAGCAGTCGTCGATTAGGCCTGAGGAGCGAGCGCGGAAAAAAGAGAACCAAACGCACTAATAGGCGATGTATACGAATGAACCATGAGATTCACAGATGAATAAACATTATGTCTGGAAAGATTAGCTTCTGTAAGAGAGCCAATTCCACCCAATTCTACGTCGTCTCCACGTTTACGGTTCGGGCGGATCGTTGAGGAATGGGGCAGTTCACTGAGTAGATATTCTTCCCTTTCCATCGCAGATATTTTATCCTCTGAGTTGAAAGAGACCTCGTGGTTCTCTGGAGAAAAGTCGTGCAATGAGTAGTTCGTTTTAACAGCCAAAGAATCATGGAAGCGAGAATATGATGCTGGAGGCTCCGATATCGACATTGATGTTCCGATATCTGTTCCACGAATTTCTATTGCACTCCCTTGAGACCTGAGCCGTTTTCTTTCTCTGGTTGCATCGCGCGCAGCGATTTCGCTTTCCACAGAACGAGGGAAGAAAATCTAAGTGATATCATCAGGTGATCGCTTTCAAAACAAGATTTCTCATTCACTCACGATGAGGGTGATTCCGGAGGAAATCATGCAGCCTATGGCTGCAATGAAAGTAAGGAAATCTGGAGGTGGGATGATTGGTTGACGTTTTACGGAAGTGGGATTAATATGCGTTACCTGTCCAGAATGGGTTTTCATTAATGTGTTGATGTGGTCGAGCACCATCAACCCCTAGAACTAGCAGCGGAACAGTAAATAAGTATCGACACAAGACTCGGACGGTCTAGACAATTCAAAAGGCTTCAGCTTCTTTTGACGGCAAAGGCAGATGATAGATGGAAGCGTACATTTAGCTCGTGAAATTTGGTGAGTCTTATGACGGTGGCATTATCGGCTCCTTCCGATTTCTATGCAGAAATGAGCAGTGTGTATACAGATATGAAGGGAACAACCAACCAGCTTATGCAAGAATGACGGAAAGGACCACCTATGCAATCATTGAAATTCGTGAATAATCAGGAGCTACAGTGGGAGCCAAACGGACATACAATATAGGCATGAACCATATTGTGAGGGACAGACTTCCCAGGCTACCGGCGAGGAAAGTGAATGCTTCGTTCTGGGACATCAAACGTCATCATACTTCAGCCATAAGGTCTTTTTATATTCGAAGGACATCTTCTGCTTACTGTCAGCGGGTTACTGCGGGTGAAGATTGTAACCAGGGGCATGTATAGGACAGCGACGCAAGAGCCCACTATCCACGTTCGAAAATAATAACTGTGGAACCAGTCTTGTTGGCCACCTTGCGCATTGACGAGGAAAAGCCAGAAGCATAATTCTGTGATTCGGAATCAGAATCTTTCGGATCTCTCCGCATTCGATTTGACGTGCCTTCCAAATGAGTGACCCTTGGAAAAGATACACCGGATTAGATCGCTGTGAGATGGGCAGTTTTTACCGCCACGTACATTTCGAGAGCCCAAGCCATTGTGAAGCAGAGTGTTAAAGGGAAAATAGCAGATTTCGATAAGGGTGTCCATAGCTCATACGGCATTGGTATCACTACCAGAAGCAGAGTGAGACATCATGTTATGTCGATGGACACAGAAACTCGCCTCCTTCCAGCTCCAAATAAACATATCCTTCCTTGTATTTTATGATCGCAAATCCCACTGCGTACGTTATGATTAACGGTACGCTCAGTAGATACGAGTACTTGAAAGCAGGCCAGATCAGAGCAGGAAATTCTTCATTGGGCGAAGAGATTTACGGTCATAATTCTTTTGAAAGCCCCAGAATAAGGGCCGTTGTTCCACCTACGATGGGGAGTCAAGGACTGAAGGTGGATCGAGAACAAGTCCAAACACACTTGAGACATTTGAATTTATCGAACGCGTAGAGGTGGTATACGAGGAAAATACCGAGCTGTCAAGGATCGGATTAATACCGATGAGTGGAACAGCAGTGGGACAAATCGAAGGCGTACCATGCAAGAAAGGATTGCCCATATGAGATAACTCGAGGGAGACGTGTGGGACATGACTTAACGGCGACGAAGCAAAAGGAAGGGGGTCAAGTCTCGAACCGGCGAGATAGATAGTTGGAATTAAAGTATCTATCAGACCGTCAAATCGCACGCCAGAGCGAAAGTGTCAGCAGGGGAAGTTGATGTTCGTGATATTGGTGGAACTCGAAAACTTATATGGATCAATTGTATGATAGGATCCATCTTGCCACATGAACGCTCCCCCGAGAGCGGTGTTAGTGTTTGATTGTTGTAGCAACACATACCGAAGTCCGACGTCTGAAGCTCCTTGAAGCGGAAATTTGAATTTGGTTCGGTCACGGTGCCATGCGCTTTCTCTGATGAACACAGCTTGTTTCAATGAAACAAATTATTTTAAGACTAATGATTCGGTAAGTCCTGGAGAATGGCTGGTATAATATTTTTGACTGGAACCTTTCTAGAGTATTTTCGACACTAAATAGGCCTGTATGTAGCCTGTAGAGGTGGATCGCGAATGAGGCCTGAGGGAACTGACATCACGGTAAAACGGCGGGAAATTGCACGTGGTAAAGAAAGACACGATAAATCAGGAAAATTCAGCTTTGACATCTACGATCTTCATGCCTGCGCCTTTACTTCTGAGCGAAGACAAGGACGAGATATTGCTTTCATGCAGATACGGAGAGCTCGAAGATATCCAAGGCTACATCGAAAAATTTGGCGCAGAGTCCCTGTCCCAAATTCGCGATGATAATGGGAACACTATCCTACATATGATTAGTGGGAATGGCCATACCGGTGAGCGGCTGGATCTTTAGTTGATCTTTTTTTTTTTTCTTTCTATTGATCACGGGAACTGAATACATCAAGGTAACCCATAGATCTCCTCACATACCTACTACCTCTCATACCTCCATCACTTCTATCAACGCCAAATGACGCTGGTTCGACACCACTTCACTGGGCAGCGCTAAATTCCCATCTATCCATCGCAAAAGAGCTTGTGCTCTTCCCTTCAGGCCCCGGTGTGGATCTGATAGATATAAAAAATTCTGCAGGGCATTCGCCGCTTGCAGAAGCGGAGCTCGCCGGATGGCAGGAAGGTGCGAGGTGGTTAGTTGAGGTGATGAACTTGGAGGCTGTCGCGGTTGCGGAGGAGAATGGGGCCGAGGATGTGGGTGATTCGGACACAGTAGATCCGCATCAAGATGTCCAAGTGGAAATCGAGGACGCCGATGGACAGATAGCAAAAATGACCATCAGTGGGTCAACTATCGGCGGATAGAGTCACGAACGTCTATGGGGATATGCTGTTTCTTCGGTTCTATTCTCTTCGTGAGTCAAATCTACTCCCGATCTCACACAGCTCTGACCTTTCCATTCGCGCTGTAGTACTACCCCCATCATTCGATGTTTACTGTTTAATCCAAAAGCCCAATCATCGACTCGGTTCCTTCATACAACTCGAATTTTCACGATCCCATATTTCACTTCATCGTCTCAGCAAATCATATGCTATGAAAGCCTACACGATAAGTATCTGTTGTATCTATAGATTCATTGATTACTATGGAATTGCGATATACTTAGCTTTACGCTCCAGTTTAGTTGGACGTTTAACGTTTGAAGGCTTGAACTAATGACCTAGAAGCCGAACAGACTTGGGATGCCGCATTGAACATTGTTCTCTGCTTCAACCGCGGTCTTCAACGTCGCAGCAAATGCATTCTTTTCATTTTGTGCTATGAAAGCCTACACGACAAGTATTTTGTGTATGTATAAAATCGTTGATTACTATGGAATTGCGATATACTTAGCTTACCCCATATCCAGCATTGCTTACGCTCCAGTTTAGTTGGACGTTTAACGTTTGAAGGCTTGAACTGATGACCTAGAAGCCGAACAAACTTGGGATGCCGCATTGAGCATTGCTCTCTGCTTTGACCGCGGTGGATGCTTGACAGCTCGAGCGTCCAGCTATCACTGAATTCTACTGACCTTGGAGTTGCGCTATACTTAGCTTACCCCATATCTAGCGTGTTTGGGCTGTTACTGTACAGGTTGAAGCTAAGGCTCAACCTTAGAAGCTGAATGACACTCAGAATGCCGTATTGAATGACATTTGTTCAGGGTGTGTTTTTTTTGGCTTTGGTTCCAGATGCTTGATAGCTTGAACGTCCAATTTATCACTAGTGTCAGTAGCGGGGATCCAAATTCTAACGGCCACATCACATTTCATTCATGATAGGATAGAGAACATCCATTCTGAGTGTTAGGGTAGCGACAGGGCATACTACTCAAATTCGAGAGATTCCAAAACTTCCTGAGCTGCGATCGAATCAGGACCAAGGACTTACAACCAGTGAAGGCTGCAGTACTCGCTGGAAAAGTCACGCTTCTGCATCTGTGCCGGGAATCTGGTACTCCATCCCGTACTGGCGTACTGGAAATTCTGTAAATGCAGCTGTTGTAGCTGCAGCAGATGCAAAAAAGGTATAGTCATATTCGAGTCAAGATCCATAAGTCTTTACTAAGTAATTGGTTTACAGGCTCTTGCCAAACGTCGCAGGATTTTCTCGAAGAATGCGCCGGTCCCATGCTATCAAACACTGAGCTACGACTAATCAGCATTGGCGACTATGGTTTTGAATACAGTGAGGCAGGAATCCTTCTTGCCCAAGGTCGGTTTACTATCGAAGCAAGATGCTGCCATTTCGACCTCAACCAGTATCACCTCACTCTCATATACTGCAGTGCAGCTTTATGAGCACTCACACTCAGGCCAATTCTGTCGAACAGCACCAAAACTTACTTCCCTGTCCACACTCATGAACAGATTTAATTGTGCAAGAGCACACAAACACTCCTCGTCCCTCCTTCCCCCCCCACCGAAGCTGCTGGTCACTTTGAAAAAAAAAAACCTACGATTATTCTCATCTCCAACCCAACCCGCCCACGTATGTTCATTGTTTCTCATCGTTTGCATGGACCCACCCACCTACATAACCCTTCAATCTTTCTTTCTTTCTTTCTTTCTTTCTTTCTTTTTCCCCAGGAGAACGCAAAATCACAATGCACTTGAAGTTCCACTTCCCTGGGTTTCTCTTTCTCGTCTCGTGTGCGGTCTCTGCTAGCACTGTGGTGTATGCTATGCCTTTTTAGGTGCGGTTTTCACCACCACTCTCAGAGAGTTGTGTTGTGTTATTCATGCAATTCCTTCCTCTCACTATGTACTCTCTCTCTCTCTCTCTCTCTCTCTCTAGGCCAGCTCAGAGTCTCCTCCGAGTCCGCATTCCCAACTCGTCCGTGCAAATTCCCGACCACCTGTAACAGCGATAGTAAACTTCCTGGAGACCCACGGCGGGGATTTTATATCTTTTGCGGACGACCACGGATTCGTGGTCACATCAGGCGCGGAAGCACAGGCGTACGGGATCATGCCATCAAAAGTCTACAAACGCGTCCGTCACGCAGTGGAATCCCTGGTCCCCGCCGCTGACAAAGGACGAGGTCTGGTTCTCGGGTTCGAAAATTACTTCGTGCATCCTGCGCAAGGGCAAGATGACATCAGAATAACCCTGCACGGGATCGAGCAATATCCCAATGGGTGTTGGTTGGATGTTGATAAGAAGGGGAAGATCGTCCCAGGGATGTCTGGAGTGACTTGTACCTCCGCTTTTCTGTGACTCTTGGTTATATTCATTATTATCGGAACGGTGTGCATAGTTGCTTTAGTATGAAGTCCCGGGCTCGAAAAAGAATGAGGGAATTATTTCTGGGATGTATGGGGGGGATTTGCTTCGATTGCTTTATGTACTGCGTGTTTCTGTTGTCTGTAATTAGGCAATTACCCCTCGGGTATGTGATCTCATCACAATAATATACACGGATGGAGGAATCGTTGAACTGGTTGCCAGATGCCAACAGCGTCTTTGCAACTGTCTTTACGTAATTTATTATTTATGATTGTTTGCTCCGAATGTAAACCCCGAGATCACCTCCAATTGTACACCCCAATATCACCTCCAATAGTGAACTTCAAACTTGAATCACCTGCTGTATTTCTGAACTATACAGGTGTCAGGCATGCAGGAAATCCAAGGGTCCACAGCTAAGCAGTAAAAAGTAGACAACAAGTCCGAAACCAAGAACCCAAGGGCAGATAGAGCAGAGGAAGGAAAAGAAGATACACACTGGTATATATATATATATATGCATAACACGTAGTCCCAAAACCCACCCACCCCCTAGCACGTCCTCCACATCTTCACCCACTCCACCCTCATCGCGCGCTCCTCCTCGCTCTCCGGCCACGTCGCGCTCCACGCGCCCTGCGCCTCCGCGAACGCCTTCATCGCCCCGGGGTCCGCGTCCGCCCACGGTTTCCCCCCGACGTCGTCCGGGAACCACCCGGAGGTGCCCCCGGCAGCAAGCGAGAGGATGAGGTAGAACTGCTGATCGAACGGCGCGGAGTCGGAGGTGCCCCAGATGTCGGACACGGGGACTTCCTCCCCGACATCGTTGAGCGCGACGGCGGGGTACTTGCCTCGATTCCAAAACGACTGCGCCTGGGTCTTGGTGGAGAGATCGAGCATGGCCTGCAGGCGGGAGTCGACGTAGACCCTGATGAACGCGGGGGACCACTCGAGTGTATACGTGTGGAACGCCTCGTTGAACCCGCCCTGCTTCATGCTCCACCACCCGAAGATCTGGGTGCGCAGCGACGCGAGGGGCGCGTAGTTCAGGGACGCGCGGACGAAATTGACGCCCTGCGCGGGGTAGGTCGGGGCGTTGCCTCTTGCCTCCATGATGTCGATTTCTCCGGAGAGCGGCCACGCGCCATAGGTGTTGTTCGCGGGGAGCATCCAGATGGCTGGCCAGAGCCAGTCTCCTAGAGGGAGCTTCGCGCGGACCTGCACGCGCCCGGAGGCGATGCTGTATGTCCCGTTGGTGGAGATCATGGCGCTTTGAACGGGGGGGATGACGGCGCTGGTGTTCGCGGAGGAGGAGACGGCGCATGCGGAGCGGTTGGTGGAGGTGCAGGCATCGCCGAGGTCGTAGGTGTACCCGTCGAAGATGCTGGCGGTGCCCCCGATGTCCTGGCTGGTGAGCGTGGGGATGATGTACAGGTTGTCGTTCTGGATTTTGAGGTTCTCATCTTTGTCAGTCATGATCTCGAACTCCCCGTTCCCGAACCCGCCGAGAGCGACAGTGCGTTTCCAGATACTGGTGTCGAGGGAGTCCCCGGTGAAGTCGTCCTGGAACACGACGCAGAGGTGGGACTCGTCCAGCAGATCCAAGCTGCGGAGGTCGAAGAAACACAGGAGCGCGGCACCCGCGAGGCCGAGCAGGATACACGCGTATGTCAGCAGCTTCGCGGCACGTTCCCGGGGCTGGGGGTCCGCCAGCCACGGTTTTTCTGCGTCGGAGAGTTTTGCGGGCAGCAGCGTCGAGGGGACGGGGGGTTTGCCTTTGCGCACGAGGGTGGAGAGGGCCGTGGTGGACGCCGAGGGCGAGGTTGAGGCGTGCTGCTGGGGGGGCGTATACGCGGGGGGTGTCCACACGGTAGACGAGTTCCGCGATGCGGGGGAGAGGAACGGGGCACGGAATATCATGCTCCCGGGTCGAGACGTCGCTTCACTCAGATTCGGACTCGACCCTTTCGTCGTCAACGTCGCCGCCGCGGAATTCCTGTACAGCGTGTTCCTCGGGGACCCTGCCATGAACGGCGCCACTGGCCTCGCCAGCTCCTCCTCCCCGTGCCCAGAGGACACCACCGCAGACTCTTCCGAGAAATTCCCAGACTTTCTTCGGACGTTCAGACTCTCCACCGACGACGACCGTCTCGAGTATCCATAACTGAATGTATGTGGGATCGGAGTCCCGGGGTCGGGGTTCCCTGGGTACGCTTGGAACGGGTACGTGTATGACGACGGAGGTGGGGGTGGCGTACTTCGTGTTGTGCCTTCCACAGGTATTGGGATACTGCGACGTCGGATGGCTGTAGCTGCTCTATGACTCCTCCTATTCGTCGTGGTCGTAGTGTCGACCTCGGAATCAGACCCAGCACCGTCCATGAAAAACCTCGTGCCTTGACCGTGGTGGGCGTCGTCCATCCTTTTTTTTCCTTATCTCTCCCACGCGCCTGTCCTCTCGTTAACAACGATTCAACGACGTCATGAATGATGTCATTACCAAACGTTGACCCCCTAAGTGCTCATTATTACATTCAGGCCTTCAGACGGGAGAAGAACTCTTCCGATATCTCATGCCTCCTTCATACCGCACTACACATAATAGGAGGTGTTACTAGCAGTATGTATGGATATAGATATCCAACATACGAACATAGTGTATTCACCAAACATACAGAAATGAGGATGAATTCTGAGTTGTTACGATAACATAGTTATAGTACCTGTATCATTTCCTCCTACACCCGGATCGTCGCCTCCAGCCATCCTCAGAACTATGACCAACAACTCCGAGTCCTGCATACCATCATCAATACCCCCCGCTTGTCACGACCTGTTTCGCTTGGTTTATTCTGCTCATTCGATGGAAGGGGAACAATCTTTTTGGCCCAATCGTCGATAGCCTTCTGCGCATTGGAAATGTTTCCGATATCACCAGTTGTGTCACGCCGTTATTGGCCGGATCACCATGCATGTCCACGTCTTCAATCATACACGGTACTTGACAGTTCTAATCTAATATCTCGAACGGTGAGCGTGAGCGAAGTTGAGCACAAAGCAAAGTATAACTCAACTTGCTACGTTGTAACACTGTCGCCCCATGCCTTGTACCCCGCCATCGCCACGCCAGGTATATCCATTAATCCATCGAACAGAGACCAAATAAAAAATAAAAAAAAGGTCCGAGGTCGTTCGTCTTTTATATTCTCCTACAGCCCAGCGCTATGACATGACATGCGCGTTGATATGAGGAATAACATAACCTAAAGACTCACCAGTGCAGCTACCGGTGGCGCGTCCAAGGAAGTCTGCAGTTATTTGATTTTCGAAAAAAACCCATGAGTCCCCGGTGAGCAAGCCGAGGAACATTTTTGTGAGACGAATCAAACGAATCACACCGTCGGAATGGCAAATAGTATTTGCGATGTGAGAAAGGAGGACTCCGTTCCTCGAGAGATGCATGGGAGAAAAAACAATGAGCAGGGGCAAGAGACAGGGGACTTGACTCGTAGACATACCACAATAACTTGCTCAAGTTCGGCGCAGTCTGGAGGCTGTAGATCAAATTTTTCGTTCGAGTGAAGTGCCGTTGACAGCCTGAGAATTCTGGGAGTCTTCGTTGGCTGAACCATGGAACAGGTCGTTGGTGAACCATGTGAAAGAGGTCGTTGGGGGAACATGGCGTAAAAATCCGGGGATCATCAGCGTTTGAACAAGCGAGAAGCAGATACAGGCATTGCTTGTTCAATGTTCCTTGGCTCGCAACTACATACCGTCGTGTAACCAGCTGAGCTAGAGAGAGAGAAGAGCCGCGTTGATTGAAGATTGAAGTGCAATCAACGGACATTTGTGTGATGAGGATGAGGAGGGCGGTAACAGAAAGACCATAATGTCCAGAATTCATAACGGTCTCATCCAGGACAACGAGAGCAGCGGCAAAGCGGCAGCCACCACTTTGCATGCAAACATTGCAATCCAGGAAACGGACTCCACACGTGAAACAACGGAACTTTGTTCTGTGTGCTCAAGCCGATATATATTAAGGCAAAACAGGATCTGATGGGTGGAAGAGATTGTGAGCATCATCGTGGTGGTGGTTGGAGGCGATGAATAATCATGTGATGAGATTTTTCTGATCAAACACAGTGCCAATTTGAAGCTCTTGTTCAGAACTAGTGAACCCCTGCAGTGCTTGCCTCTAGTAAGCGTGTTAGAAGTAGTTAGAAAATGAACATCACTTGAATGATTGATTGACGACTCTCACTGTTCAGAAGTAACTTACGAGACGTAGAACTCCAGTAGCAGTCACAAAAACAAGTACTATATATTTCTTCCTTCTGTATGTGGGAAATAACTACAAGTTTCTCACCATCTTAGGCACTGTGCCTGAAAGGGTATATTATCTGTCTGAAAAAACCCCAGTCAAAATGTTTAGTGTCTCTTGCTATTATTTGTATTGCAAGCGCTTGAAAGTTGGGCAATACCAAGCACTGCAAGATATTTTTGTTCCAGAGTTCCTGTTGCAAGATTCAGCATACCAGGTCAGGCTGTACAGTGTGACATACTTGAATAGTTATGGAGCATCTCAAGTCAATGGACAGTTCTTCAATAGTAGTGCAGTTTGAGAGGTAATGATTGAGAATATTGTTACCAATGTAACCACCTCGTTCTTGTAGTTCCAATTTCTGTAAAGTACTTAATTTGACCATGTTTCTTGAAACACAATCTATGGAATGCCCACTACTTGGTCCAACAACAACAGTCAGCACAGAGAGGTTATCTACCCAGTGATTGATGACAGCATGCACATTTGCTCATGATCCTTCAAAATGGTCAAGTTGTGCTGGTGAACCATTCACATTTATGTCATCAAAGACATTACACTGAAGATGCAACAATTTGAGGTTGGGATGGTGTTGCAAAAACCGGTTGACATGTATATAATACATTAATCCTTCAAGAGAAAAAGTGTGCAGAATCAAATTGTTCCCTTGAAAACGGATGACACATTAGCAATAGGGTAGGCACAGGTACATATTGAAAGCATACCAAAATTGATGAAATGAGTAATGTGTAGATGATCACTTGTGATGCAAAGGACCCACATCCCTCCAAATATGAACTTCTAACAGGAAATGAGATGCAGATAGTTGCGGAATGCCATGATATTTCTTCTGCTTTGAAGCCCCATAAGCATAGTAGACATTAATTATCTAACAATCAATGAACACAATCCCAAAGCAATGAACACTATCAAAACAGATACCTCTTGAGATATGGCTATGTATCTGTCAATTTGGAATCCACTCATTGAAAGCACTTGCACAGGTCTGTATGATGCTGCTGCAAGTACCTGCTTATAAATGCCTGTTTGGATTACAAACATTTCAAAAATGTTGAATCATTAAGTGATGCAGGTGAAGGCTGGACAGAGGCTGGTGGGAGTGTATACCCACTGATCAAAATGATACACCTGGGCATGATAGGTCATACAAGCAAAGACATTGACAGCAATTGTATGGGGGAAGACAATAGTTTGATGATGCTGAAGTTCACCCACCATGTTGTAAGTAAGCATGGTGAATCTGGAGAAACTAATCATAATTGACACAGGAATGGGAGCCGACTTACTCTACATTGATCATGTAAGTTATCAAACCTCCGAACTCTGTCTGTGGGACAGGCTGCCATCATGAATGGCAGACGGGATGTGGTTTTGCAAAGACTTGATATCAAACATCTGTGACTAGTCGACACCACATGGCATGGGGCTAATAATGAAGGAAACATGATTAGAGCATGTGTTTGCTCCAAGTGCTGTTCATTACATGGAATAATAAAGGAAGGAATGAAAGTCAGGGTTGGAAGGAATGGTCAAATGGATCTTGTACTGTGGTAACATTGCTCAGTAACAGTAACTGTGGCATATTGGTCACAAAGGATGAATCCCAGAGGCTTGTAGCTTTTCCAGGGAAGTTCAAGCAGTCAAAGGAGTTGCATGTTGAAGGAACATTATCACCATTCATGGACAACAATATGCTGAACCAACCATTTTCTGATATGCTTGTGAAATATGTGGGCCCAATACAGTTCCTGAGAATAAACCAAGGACTCTCAAAGCTAGAAATGATAATATTTACAAATGTGAGCTTGTTGGCAACTGAAGTGGATGAAGTAACAATACAAGCCAATGACATCACAGATCTGAAGGTGAACATATTTGGTAGTGATACAAATATGTTGTGCAGGCAGTTATTGGTAACAAAGCAACTGCGGAATTTGGAGGTACACTTTTGTGATGATGTGAATGAACCAGTGAGCATTTTATAAGAAACTTGGAGACAAACTGGTACTGAGTAACAAAAGGAAGAACTGTTGAACAACATAGAGGAGATGTTGGATTTTGACCCACCACTTTGGGGAATATACATAACTGCTGATGACCATTTGAAAGCTCTATTGGCCACAGTCACTTTAGAACATTGAAGAGTTTATGTCCTAAACTAGAAGTCATCAAAGTAGACAACCAAAGATGGAGAAACAAGCAAGGATTATGGAGCAAGTATATTAATTTGTAGACACAAGCTTAAAGTAGAGCTGTAGAGACAGTAGTTACTAACAAAAGATGATCCCTTATTTATAAATGTAGCAATAGTACAGACACAACCATACAGATCATAAAGTGCTCAATGTGTGAAAAAAATGCACGGGTGCTTGGTAAAGATGGGGTGGCAAAGGACCTTGCAAGCAAGGTGATTATTATGCCTGCAGCCAGAAAGCCCCTTCCTGAAGGTGAGATCAGTAAAACAGCTGTTCAGTCATTTGTTACCACAGGATACAGGCTTTGAACTACATCCTACTAATTCACACCCACTTATAGGGGTCCAATAGTACTGATATATATATATGTATGTTACATACACTTGGAAGTTGGGAATCAAAAACTGCATATAACTCACAAGTTGAATGAGCAGTAAAAGATATTCACAGCTAATATTTACTTTTACTTGATGTGTTTATCCATCATTCATACTCACCTATTCATATCATCTGCAAAACCTGGATGATTATGACAGCAAGAGACTGGCTGAACAGCACTGTCCAGCCAGAACCCCTGAAAGCAATTTTATTAAAAACCACTTCAGTTCTGGGAAGTGCAGTCAGTCTCTTAGACAAATATCCAGGATGTGTAGATGCATGATGCATCTGCATGTTCCTACCTTTTAACTGCATGCAACTGCACCGTAACTGCACACATCTGCACCTTCTCTGTACTGTGACTGCATAAGCCTACACCTTACCTGCACTGTGACTGTATCTGTATTCACCTGCATTGCTACTGCACTTACTTGCAGTCTCATTGTGGGCAATAGGGCTCTGCACCTTTGTATTGATTCCATTGGATTCCAAACCCTGCATTCAATTACAAGGCTCTGAGTGTCTCTATACACTACAATTATTTTTAAATAAGGGGTTTACTAGTGCAAATGTTTGAATGAGGAACAACTCAAATCTGTTTTCAGCCTTTCCGGGGTGAGAAAATGTGCTTCATCCCACGAATTTATCTCTAAACTTATCTAATCCAATATCGATCCTGCTTATCAAAGATTTCAAAAAATTTCCGAGCTTTCCACTACCTCATCTAGTTCATTCCTCGCTCTAAAACTGCTGGACAGGTTCAGAGAACAATTTCAACGTTGACGGTTTACAAAAAAGCACAAACCCTCCTCCCGTCTCACAGCTACGCACGTTGTCACGTCCAAGTTGCTTGTCGCGCATTTGTAGCTAATGATTCCTCATTCCGATATTGCGTTTCACGTTTTGGTAGTTGATTTGAATTTCCAAAACCTTCGTCCTGTCTCCCAGCTAGGTATGTTGTCACGGTCCAAATCGTGTGTCGCCTATCCGCAGCTAATCCTCAATTCCTCATTCCTCTATTGCGTTTTTTTTTTTTTTTTTTTGCATTCTTGTGGTAGGCTGATTCGAATGTATTTCAACCCCGTTTATCTTGTCCTGGGTCTTGCATCTGCTGCGTATGCGATGCCGTTTGTCGTGCGTTATACATACACGTCACCGCTCCTTCTCGTGCACATAACAACACTCACCAATTTTCATCTCTTTTTTAGGCCACCACCACCACCACCACCACTCCTACTCCCACTCCCCAAAACCCACACCCCCAATTAATCACCCGCGCAAACAGCCGATCCCCGCTCATCGCCAAAATCGCCTTCATGGGAACGCACGAAGGACAAAGTATATCCGAATCCATACCCATCCACGGATTCACAATTTCCTCAGCAAAACAAGCAGAGGAATACGGAATAATGCCGTCCAAGGTCTACAAACGAGTCAAAAAAGCTGTGAAATCCCTCGTCCCCCAGGAGAACCAAAACCGGGATTTGATACTCACTTTCGATGTTTACTTCGAGGGTTCGGTTGATGAGGTGTTTGAGATTTGTTTGACTTGGAATGGGCAAGGCCCGGATGTATACGGATGCGTATCATTTGAAGATCGACGAAAAGGGGAAAGTGGCTCCTGGTTCATTGAGCGTGCAACTATTATATCAGGTGGTTCATGTAACAGCCAGGTGTCAGGAGTCCATTGTCGATTCAGACAACAGTGCAAGTATGATAGTGCCAAACAGAAAGTTTTATCATGTTGGGTTAATCTGATTACTGTTTATTTTGCACACAAATGCAAATGATAATGTACTTTCAGAGTTTGAGCAGAACATACACACATAATGCTCTCTGCTATATAAGGCAATTTAATCCAATATTGCAAGGGTTTTAGAAATTTGTTTCAAAATTGGTTCTGTTCAGCATATCAGCAGGTGTGTGTGTGTGTGTGTGTGTGTGTGTTATACATGTCAAGAATGTTTATCAAGGATATTGATGAGACCATCCATGTAGTGTCTGAGCATATCAGTAGTGTTGAGCTTCAGGAACATACAATGAATATTCCAAATGTTTGTGGTAGAAGTAGATTAAATGTATCAGTCAAGTGAAAACCTGGGATTAATGATCAGAGAAAGGTATTTGAGTTCAGAGTCCAAGATTATATGAGCTATTGCAGTGAAGATGCAGTTACTTAATGGTGAGATGTGACAAGGTTGGATGTATCGGATGATGTGTAGATGTATAAGATATGGTGGACTAAGTAAAACCCAAATTTCATATTTTAGAACAACGCCACTCATGCTGAAGATACGAGTGGAGTACAAGACATATGTATTAGGTTTATGAACAAAACCTGGAGTTGAATGTGAGTGCACGTGCTTATTAGGATATAAAACACTCCCATGGGTAGCAAGGTATCTCAGATCATGGAAACCATTTCGGAGATTGTTATCCAAAGTTTGACATTCACTGAATGAGTATTGCACTGGCAAAAATGCAAAATATTGATGAAAACCCGAGTGGATTCCTGATATTGCGTATATTTGAAGATTCTTCCTGATATTACTGACTTACAGACATTACAGAGAAACCTCAATCATTTACTGATGTTTAATTGCCTTGTACACAAACTATCAATCCTTCTATATAAGGTGTCAGGTGGGATTGACAGGTGGTGGAAGGCTTGAGGAGAATGTCATTTTGGTACTTCAAAGTTAAACAATATTCATAAATACTCAGATATTCAAATCCATATATTGCTCTGCAGGGTCACCACACATTATGTTCAGTTTTTGACTGATGATTTACATAAAGTCTACTGATTTCCAATACTTTAGCCACTTCTCAACATCAGCTGCAGTAAGCTGTTCAAGGTCAGGGCTTCCCAATGTTTTGGATACAAGCTTTGCCCTACTCAGATCCATCAATGTCAAGCCCATTGCTTCAGTGCCAGAGTCCAGATCTGCATATTCAAAGAAGGTTGAAATCTTCCAGGCAGGAATACGTTCCAGCAATGAAGAGTCCGAGTTTACAATTTCAGCTTCACTCTTCAAGAGCTGGAACCAATCTGTGTAAGGGATGACCGGAAGTTTCAAATGAAAGGCTGCGGACACAATAAGAGTATCAAACAAAATGGGGCGAGGATGTGCGAGGTGAAAAACTTGATGTTGTAGGTGATCACTACCAAATGTGAGTTCTGCAAAGACTTTGGCAGCAACTTCCATTGGAATCCAGGAGACAGGCTAGGTATTTCTTTTGGCTTGAAAAATGCAGGAATTCAGGGTTATGGTAACTAACCTTCGGGCAAGCTGGCAAGGCTTGTAAGTGAACACTTGATTTCATCATGAGAGGGAACCACTCAGTTGGGTTCCAGTATCCATTGGACAATGCGCCACATATTTGACCAACTCGGATGCTTGTGGTTTGAAATGTTGGATCAAACTCTGAGGCATTTTGTAATATCTGCTCCGCACACCATTTAGATGCTGTATAGCCGTTCGCCATAGCAGATTGTCCATCAACCAATGTTTCCTTGGTGTTTGTGGATCCTTGAAACACTTAATCAATGTAATCAGTTTGAACAGACAGGGGAATTACCTCCAAGCACCCCCAGAGAACTAACAAAGACAAGACTCGGAGGCTTTTTCATTGGTGAATTAAGGCAGAATTGTATCAAACTATGAAGGGCCTTGACATTGGGCTCAAAGCTTTGCAATCTGGCATTGAAATCAACTTTCCAAGCTGATCCCATCTTTGTTAATGTCTGCACGTAATATGCCATAATTGACTGCACACTCACCATTATGGATAACATGTGTAACAGAGTTCTTCAACTATCATAAATAAAGCAAATGAGGAAAGATAGCACATTATGGGTTTCAAGAGAAATCACCTCATCAAATACATCAAGTGATAGTCCAAAATTGGATTTTGGGAAATCAACTTCCAATAGCACTACCTTCCCTGATGGTACACCTGTGTTCCAAGGCAAATCCTGTCTCTTGAATGCATTCTCCTGCCGGTTCATGAGGGACTTTCCATTTAGACTAGGTCTATTCAGTGCATATATTTTGTCCACTTCGGAAAGCAAAGACAGATAGTATAGAAGTGCACTTCCGAAACCACCTGTTGTGCCTGTGAGAATGATTGTTTTGTTTGGGGCAGCTGAAGGACCAGGCTCTCTACTCGAATGTTGAGAAATTCCATCTTTATATTTTGAAACAAAGTGTTTCATCTCCTCTAATGGATCTCCCAGTAGGTTTGCTCCAGTGTTTGTGGTACCACAAGTATATTCAATAACAAAGCCAGTCATTGTTGAAATGGATGGATATTTATAGAGAATGTGATTCTCTATACCCCTTGTATCCAGCCTAGTAGATTCACGGATTGCCCTGAATATGGTATTCCGTATCCATGTTGCCTGTAGACTAAATTTTCAATGTCAAATACTATACAAATACCAATTAGAACTTCTTTTACTTGCCTGTCACATCCGTGCTGAAAAAGGTCATCTTCATCCAGAACATTATGTCCCAAGACATGGTTGACTACAGCCCGTACAAAGACTCTACTTTCCTCATGTGACCATGCTAATGGTGCAGGTATTGTAGCTTGGGTGCTCTCTGCTACTTGACTATAGAGGTTGCTGATCTCATCCTTGTAGTTTTCCAGAATTGACAGCCTCCTTGCAGTTGCCTTTGCTGTATATGTGAAAGGCTTCTTGGGAGATGCTATGAGTATCATCTGCATATGCCATAAACGATTAGTTCCCCCATATCTATTGAAAATTATATAATAATTCTTGACCTCTTTGAAAATTCGGGAATGTTGAGGAGCATGGGTATTCATACGCTCAATAGTAGGCCTAAGATTATAAGCCTCTGTCTCTTCTCAAGGAAAGGAGAGCTGCATACCATATCAGGTTCTTAAATTCTTCCAATAAATTATTGCTTGATGAGTTGAGCAGGTTGTTGCTAGTAGGATCAATCAGAACTCCTGACAAAAACCTCCCATGTCCAAACATAACAGCAGCCTTAATGTTGGGGTCCTGTGCTAATATACCTTCCAAAGGGACGGGATTGGTCTAACAATAAGCAGTGAGCTTGGTTAATATTCTAGGCCAGAGCTCACCTTTTCACCAGTGCTATGTACAAGGATATCATCGGCCCGGCCATAAACCCTCCAGAGATCCGGCTTGGAGGGATGTGGTTCCAGCAAGTCACCAGTGTAGTATACCGTCTCCCCATTGAGTGTCCCATTGAAAACACATGGTGTCTGGTATTTGCTAGTCTATCTGAAGCATTAGACCTATTTCATTAGCAAGTTGAAAGTGCTAACAAATACAACTAGCTCTGCGTGCCCCTCGATATCACCATTGGGTATAAATATTCCTTTGGATTGTGGTGAAAGTTTGAAATACTCCCAATCAGAGTCAGAGGACTCTGAACAAGATTTAAGTTGACTATTCACAATTTCATTTTCAACATAAAGCATACTTGGGATGATGGGTGTTGCTATTCCGATCTCAGTACTAAATATTAGGTCTGTCAAGAGTCCAACTATGATTTGATAGTAATCAATTGACTTACCACCCATACAGAATGAAGATGTTTACTCCTTGGGAAACTAGTTCATCGCCGACATGCTTGCTCAATGGACCCCCACCATAAAGCTTTTTGATCATCAGAATTTGGAGAACAAGAAGAAAGGAATTCCTCACCAAACCATGTATACTTCTCATATGCACCACATATTCTGGCTTGCGGTACCAATACTTTTGTGTGAAACTTAGCACAAGGTCTAAAAATATACTCAAATTTCAAAAGTGCAAACCTCAATAAATGCAGGGACACAAAATAGAATATCACTCTTTGTTGCAATTGATCCTGCAATGACAGTATCAGGGGAAGGTTGTATAGCAGGCTGCTGTGGCTTAAATGCTGCCATAATCAATCCGGAAGTTGCCTGAATGAGTCTTAGTAATATGAAGTCAAGTTGTAGTTTGATTACTTACAGTCCATCCAGTTTGCATCATAGCAAGTCCATGGTACATAGGCAGGCCATGGCACGCAATTTTTTTCCCGGTCAAATCCACTTCCCCAAAAACTGCACAAGTTTAGGTTTGTTTTGGCTATGTAAGAATGGAGTCACAATTTTCTTACATGGCACAGTTGACAGTTGCAAAAGTCGGAAATGGGTCCAAACTACAGGTTTTGGAAAGGCCTTCGTTCCTAGTATACGTGGTTCAGAACCAACATAGATCAAGTTTTTATTGCAGAACTTACCTGATGAGTGCAATATAACAGCCGGTGCATCTGGATCTGGGCGGTGGTAGCTGAGCTCCTTGGACTCTTGGAGTGGCCCATATATATCCTCAAAGGAGGGCATCAAACTACATGAAACTGTAATATTACTGGCAGCGAGTTTGGTGGCATGCCTTGCAAGTCCCTGAATTGATTCTTCTGCTCCCACCAGCAGGTGACTAGCATTTGTTTTTTCCAGTAAGTGTGCAACAGCTTCCGGAGAGTTTCGAGTTGAAATTGGATGGACTGCATAGTTGGCACGGAGGCAACCAATCATAACAGTGAAATACTAGGACATTCCTCAAAAAGGAGAGACAATACAGTCTCTTAAAGGATACTTACTGTAATGGAGTCTAAATAAGACAGGTAAACCATCAGGATTAAAGAGCATTGACATTATGATTACCAGATGCTGCCAAAATGGCAACAACAGGTGTGCCAGTAACAGTACCATCCCCCTGAGTTTGGAGTCGTGACTGAAGGAGTGCCGCTGCCGTATGAACTGCACGAACAAGCTCTGGCCACTTGATCTCCTTTGGGGGACCAGTTTCTTCTGAATACACAAAGACAGTATGATCTGGGGTATGTTCTAGATGCCAATCATATATCTCTGGAATACTACGGTCTAAGGGGGGCACCTTGAATGTAGTGCTTACTAAAGCCTGCGTGTTGGGTAGAGGAGCGAGCTGAAAGGGCTTCATTGGGACACAATGATCAGTGTTCATGTTTGTGACATAGTATATATAGGATCACAATCTCAATTCTCCATCGATTGGGTACCAAGTCACAGGTTCCTTGTTCATTCTATAGATCACATCATACCCTCAGACAACAACCCCAAATATTTTATATTGATGACTGCGGGGCGGCAAGATCCATTACTCAATGAATGCATTTCTGATTGGCCTAAGATAAAACATCATATGGATGACTTCGCACGAGATCATATAGCTACTGGCTAGAAGGAGTCATAGGATGATGAGCGGGTTGATTGAACAGTTATGGTTACATGGTCTACTTGTGTGATGTAAGATGCACTTCTATTATGATTCCCTCGGGATCTATAGTATATGATGATGTACTCCGTATATCTGAAAGTGCAACACTAACAAATCATGTAATGACTGGAGCCAGTGACCAATACATACAATGGAACAGTTTCATGCCGCTAATTGACAGATAGATCATCACTGAATATGAAAGATGAGGACCTTGTAAGGACCGAATGGCAATCAGAAGTCGTGGGTTTTTGCGATGGTAAAATGTTGTGCAGTGCCTTTCAGGGACCTATCTACCGACTAGCGCACTGGTTCACTGCACTCAACAACACAATTCATGATGGCAATTTCCTAATTCAGAACATGCGGTGCATTTCGGGATTTCCGGTAATGAAAGCCCCTCAAGGTGAGTTTAACCCCATCTCAAGCACAATAGAGGTAATGCATAGATGTACCTCTATCCCTTCCTCCAGCACACTCTTTTATTCTGCCTAAGTTCTTCCATGATCCTATGAGGCATTGCATTGATAATTGACTTTGGATCAAGTTTGATGAAAATTCGGATGGAGGAAGAAGACCAAGTGAGTGTGTGTGCATTGTGCAAGGGAATAAAAAAATTTCAAATCAGAGCTCTTGAACTTCAAGCCCTTAATGGCCAGTGCAGGAGCACTCTATCACTAGCAGCTGAGAACTAGTTACGACAATCTTATTCCTACTACTATAAATTCAAGTTTCAATACACACATATCGTAACTATTACCGGAAAAAGAAACCCAAATTGGGAGAAGTACACTTTTCCTTGGTGTGTTTCTGGCATGACAAGCAGCAAGCAATTATCTTGAGTAGGGTGTCAGGAACACCAGGTGCAACACCACTTTTTAGGCACCAAAAGCACATGCAAATATACTGATGTTTATTCAAAGCCCTACTGAGTGAGGGAAGGATAATAGAACACAACCCATAAGGATGACTCTTCCATAACTGTGGTCTCATAACTGTGAATGCTTGAGAGTGCAGTCAAGAGTGTAATTAAAGCTCATGAAGGATCTCTTTCAGCAAATTGTAACACAGAAAAATAGAACTGCTCACCTGGAGCTTAGCTCCCTCAGTGTCTGTGGCATCATCAGTGACAGTAGACATTTCTATTGCAATTCCTATTTCCAAATTTTGTGAGGCCACAACTGAAGCATTGGTATCACCATTGTATTGCCTGGATTGTGGAAGAGAAATCATGCCGGAGCTACCCTTTTGTGCCTTCCCAAGTGAATATCTCGCATTTATCCTGAACCATAGATAGGGTTGGTAAACACAATGTATTTATCTGAAGGAAAACTCACGAAGCAATGACACAGATTGCAAACACTTCAAAGATCACCTTAGTTCTGGTGAAGATATTTCTGTTAGGACACAAGGATAACTCACAACGGGGCAGAAAAAAGTATAGACCTAGCCACACCACTATAGCAGTGTCAAAATTTGCCTGTCAAATGAACCGGGGGACTCACAATTTTTCTTCATAGCAAGGAAACATATTGTTAAAGAAACTGCTGCAGTGCTATAAATGTGTGTGAGACTCTTTCTCTATAAACATCTATTGAGCTTAGTGCTATGGAGCTCTAACCTTGTGATAAGTCCTGTTTCTGAAGTTTGGCTCATCTTAGGACATTATAAGAATTATTACCACATGCATAAAACATACCAACTGTCCAAATTATGATCTTATCAAGCAATGCTGCAGTTCTAAATGTAAAGATCATTCTGTGCAGACAATATGACCATTGATAATAGCTACTTACTTTTCCAGCGCACTTTTTCTCCGCCTATACATTTCCAAGCAGAGGCACATGGTAATCAAAACATCAACTATAGCACCTACAAAATTTCAGATCCTGCACCACCAAATTCATGATGTAGCATACTTATGATCCAGACCTAAATGCATACATTATCAAACAAATTGCTCCTAGGAATGATGGCAGACTTACGGATGTAATTAACCAATCAAACTTGGCAGACAATGTTGCAAGGTCAACTAAGAATGCCTCAACTCCAACAGCCAGGTTGAAACCTAAGCGCACAAATGACAAGAAAATGAGTAAACCTGCAATGATCTGCCTATTTGAGGTTTTCCATAACTATATTCCAACAATCTTAGCACTTTTTGTCAGCAAAGTAAGTTTGAGCATACTCTATATATGAAAAACCCTTGAGCAATAAATGCAATAATACATCCAAAGATGATTGCCACATTTAATGCTGTTGGTGTTCGTAGCAAGACATCAGGGCTACCAAACAATGTGACAAAGAATCTGTACATTGAGGCAGTCAAGCATATGGTATGTGCAAGCTCCATCACCCTAACAAACTCGTGAGTGCTACTTTGATTTAGCTGATACATAATATACCATAGGACTGTGACCTGTAAGATGAGTTTAAAACCAAACACAAATCAACTCAGCCTCAAACTTACCAAAACCTTGAACCGCAATGGATCATCAGGAAATTTTCCATAGTATATATAGGCCTAATGAAGTGAAGCAAGTCAATCCATACTGTTTCACCACATGAGCTGTATGTGCAACAAACCTGTGTTGTTGTGATACCAAATAAGAAAGTACTCAGAGCAAAGCCAATGATAAGTGGTCCAAGACTAAGGTCGTCTAGAGCCATATGAAATCAGGGTATGCAACACATGAATCTGTCCAAATTGACCAGTCCTATATACAGAGGAAATGAATATGAGGTTTGACCTGAAGGGTTATGATAATATTCATCTGTTCATCTGTTCCAGATCCGTTCCCGTACATATATCAATTACAACTATCATTTCCCTGTGCATCATCACCGACTCTGAAAGAGGAGGTCCCTGTAAGCACCAAATGGCAATCAGAAGTCGCGAGTTTTCGTGATGGTAGTGGTCTAGTGACACAAATGTGTAGTGCCTTTCGGGGGTTCCGGCACACTGGTTTGCAGCTTTTTGCAGCCTGATTCAGAATGAGGTAAATGTGCATGGCCTTCGGGGTTTCCAGTGCACTGCTCAGAGCTGCTCCAGGGTGAATTTATCAGTATTTCATAGTTTTCAAGTTATTCAACCAAAATATTCATTTTCAGAGTCGGGGACTGCCGTGCGGGGTGCGGCGCTAAAGGATATTTAATTAAGAAACAGTGCGTGTATACTGTTATAGTTCAAGATGCGCGCTACTCAAACAATATTGTTGTTGTCATAATTATGGAATATTTGGAAAGTGTTGACTCCGGCTGGTACAGAAAGAATTCTCTATGCTCAATACACATCTGATGTTCTGATTGCCCATGGTCCACAGTAGTCAAGGTGATTTGATTGCACATGTTTGTCGAAGGTGGGGGTAGATAGCTTTTCTGGCGGTGTCCATTTAACTGCAACCAATATTAAACACAAGAGGCAGTAACAGCTGATATGGTGTGCTTCTTGCTAAGAAAGGACCTCATTCTATTGGAGCAATCAAACTAATTCCAAAGTGGAAACAAATTGTTCTGATGATTCTGATTCTTCTATAAATTTATCTCCACCTTGTGCGCTGTTTGCTGCTTTTCATACCTTGTTAATCATAGTGCATGGAGTTCCGAAAACCAATTATAAATTCCAACTGATTTGAACAAAGTTAATGTCGGGTAGAGTATCTCCGAGGTATCTGTGTCTCTAGCTAGCCGTGGTGGGATGTATGTAGCCGCGGCCTCTGTAGTATGATGTAAGGAAAAAAAAAAGTGACTCGAAGTTATCTTCAGCATGAAACCTTGTGAAACCCGGTTGTTACTCAGGGATGGTACCTCATTGGTTGACCTTTTGTTCCAATGATGGGACAGATGGTTACTGGCACCCCACTGAGGGTTGGTGCTTTCAATTAGTGAAGGTTGAGAGAGCACTTCTTGCTTATAGAAATTTTTTTGATCATCTTTCAAATTTACAATTTGAACAGCAGACTTGAACCTAATGCAAATGATTGATACAAGGTTTATAAGCACTTGGCAAGGCATTGTGCTGAAAACAAAGCCCCTGTGCATTGTAAGAATGGTTTCATTATCGAGGTTTCTTCACTCTCTGTTTTCTTCCTTGCACATTGTATATGCTTTCACTAAATCGGACATCACCACTATCCTTGGCCCTGTTGTAAAACATCATTTCCTATCCAAGTTTACTGACACTGATCCATGCTTCCCAGATATTCTATGCACTGGTATCATCTCCAGCATTTCACCATTCACATATGCCTGTGCTAGTAGGATGGGTCTGGATCTACCTTCTCCAATTTTGTACCTCCAACCAGGTGGTCAGTGTTTTTGAAGACAACCATAACAAGCCCGACAGGCCTATTCCTGCTGGCCTAATTTCTATTCAGAGCACCCAGATCCTGAGATGGTCCCTCTTTTTATTGTGCCTTTGGAGCTCTTGGTACCTGCAGGTTCTTCTTCCGGGGATCCTTATGTCAATTGCTTTCATTTTATACAATGAAATGCATTATGATTCACACTGGTTAAGTAAAAATATCCTCAATTCAATTGGGATAGTGTCATTCAACACTGGTGCAGCTGCAATAGCACAAGGCAATGGTATGATCTCTGCTTTGTCAGTGGATTTATGCTCTTAAACGCCTTCAGCTTTCAGTATCCCTGATACACACATCTGTTTTACATCATGTGTGAATCTTCTCCTCATTGCCTCCACTATCCAGGTCCAGGACTTCCGAGATGTTGTGGGTGATAGAATCCAAGGACGCGCCACTCTTCCAGCAATTTTTCCCAACCTCAGCAGAATAATCACTTCGATCTTGATATCAGTGTGGTCCTTTGAACTGAGCATTTTATGGAGGGTATCAGGTGTTGGAGCAACAATATATGTCATTTTTGGGCTATATATCAGTGGCAGAATTGAATTTCAGAGATCACAAGCTGAAGATAAATGTACACTTGGCTTGTACATGGTGAGTGATTTGTGTGTGTACTGTAATTATATTTGCTGAAAGTTGGACATGGTCAGTTGTGGCTTTCAGTAGGGCAAGTAATGCCTTTTCTTTGAAATAAAAATCCAAAGTATGGGTGGTGGGCATTGCCTAGGAAGAATTGCAGCCTTGTATTCCTTTGTTCCTACAATATTTGTGCAAATTTTTCGAACATTATGATAACTACTCCTTAGCATTGACTACTCTTTTGATGATTGAGAATATTGTCAAGACCATGCTCGGTGCCTCTCGCCGGTGTCAGCTTTCCAAAAATCCTGGATTTATTGTAATCTTTATCTTATTGTTCTTTCTCGCTATACATTTCCTTTTGACTTAGTTGACTTGTCTTATTCCTTAACCCTGACAGTACTAAATGTACAGCCTCTATTAGTTAGTCTGGCACTTTGCTCCAAACTGCCAATTAGTTGGTATAAATACTCCTGTACTGTACTTTAGTTCCTCAGTTTAATCATCAACTTAGACCAACTTAGTGTTTGCACAGTGGTCCAAGGATAGGGATTCACGACGGGTACTGAAGGTGCAAACGACGGACAACGAAGCTAGATAGGATAGTTAATACTATAAT